>SMLS01061184.1:0-28377 GCA_004785975.1 Popillia japonica
ACGGCATGTAAATAAGCTTCAAAGAACGCAACTTTTTCCTAATTTAACCTAAGCTGTATCTCCTACAGGTACTGAGATTCTCATGCTTAGGATCCTTCTCTTGGACACACTGTATAGCATTGTAATCATATTTATATTAGTATTAGATAATTTAGTAGTCTTGCTAAAATATGTTATTTTGTACTGTTATAATTAGTTTATCAATTCAGTAAGATTTTACAAAATGGCGGCCCGATGGCAAGTTTAGTTGCCAATGGGAAAATGAGGTTATATATTTATAATATATAAAGTTTTTTCGTAAGGTATATCCGCGGAAGAGACGGAAAGGGGTTACTTTTTCATGAACTGCCGGACATGATTTCAGAAGATGACCCCAGAGCATCGCAATTTATCCCCCGTCTGAACCACGCGATGCAGAAACTAATAAAGATTCCGATTTATCCGACGAAGAAGTAGAGGAAAACATTGATCGTCTACCTGGTCGCATTCTTTGCACAGAAGTTATTGGTGTAATGTTGCTTTCTGGATATCATCCATTACCGTATCGGAGACTGTATTGGTCTTCAGAACCCGATATTCACTGTGAACTTATTTCTAATGCAATTCGTCGAAACCGCTTCGAGGAGATTATGGCTCATCTGCATCTTGCTAACAATGAAACCAATGACGGTAATGATAACTTATATAAAGTGCGCAAGTTTAGCTGTTAGCATAGACAAAAGTATAGTGCCTTATTGTGGCAGACATGGACAAGCAAGTTATAAAAGAAAAGCCGATTCGTTTCGGATTTAAATTAAGGGTAGCTGCAGATCCTTCTGCCAGAATACTTTATGCCGAGCCCTATTGTGGTGCTTCAAAACATTATCGACAACAGGTTTGGGTCAAGGTGGAGATGTGGTACTTGGTTTAGCTGATTACATAGAGGCAAAGGAAGGTACTATATTTTACTTTGATAATCTTTTTACTTCAATTGGCTTATTACAAAAACTAAATGGAAAAAAATAGGAGGTACGGAAACATTAGGTGAAAATCGGTGCAACCGCCTAATGAAGTTACCAGACAAACAAGCTTTTAGGAAAACATCACGAGGTGCACTATCGTCATCTGGTACCGGTAATATTCTCGCAGTGCTCTGGAATGATAATAATGTGGTCACTGTTCTCAGCAAATGTGAGAACATGTATCCTTTGAAAAAATCACAGATACAGCCAAACTGAAAAAGCCAAGATTCCAGTGAATATACCTAATCCAATTGATCGCTATAATAAGTGCACGGGCGGTGTTGATCTGTCGGATCAATTTGTAGCATCTTACCGACCCAGAATAAGATCTAAAAAATGGTGGTGGCTATTATTTGCTTCGTGGAATTGACATTTGTTGTGTACCTACAAGGTTGGCTTATGTACAAGAAATTTGGCCATATCTTAACTATTTTCAACTTTCGAAGGGAATGTGCCATATTCATTTTGAAGTCTTTTGGGGAATCTCGCAAAGCCACAGGTGTTTGTTCTTCTTTGCAATTTTCCCCGGCCTTGGAAGAAATTCGGAAAGACCGAACTGATCACATTATTGAAAAGGGAATTTCCAAATATAGAAGTTGCAAAGTATGTGGAAATCGTACACATTTGCAGCAAATGTGATGTGCCCTTACACCCAGAAAACTGTTTCAAAACATTCCATAAGTAAAAAATAGAATTATCATTTTTTTAATTAAAAATTTCCTATATTATCCCACTGGCAACTTTACTTGCCAGGACGAAACGTCCTTATATATAATTCAAATAATGCGTATCTTCAGAAATACTGTATACATTCATTATTAAACACATAAAATATAAAATAAAAATCAGCAAAAGTGAAGAAAACCGGAGAAAGAACTAAAGGATTTAAAACTACAAGGAGACAGCAAACGAAACAAACGAACAGCAGAGGGACATCGGATTACACACAAACACACATCATACAATTAAATTGGAAAATTATAAGCTAAGGGAAGAGAGAGGGCAGTTTTAATTAATCATTGTAACAGATAGTTCATATTATAATCTGGTTATTTTCTAACAACTAATATTTCTTATTTGCGTCATTCGGTACACAACAATATTTATAGATCTGACTTATATATATATATCTGTACATACACAGCTGAAAGACGAAAAGAAAACTAATAAAATAGAAATTATGTTAAGTAGTATTCTGAAAGAAAACGTAATAGTTCTTTTCTTCTTTTAAGATACGCACTTCTATTCTTGCCGCAGATATTTATTTATTTTTTTACTTGGCTTCTCTTGAGATCCAAATTCCACTTCCACCTTCGTTTCGGTGTTCTAAACCATTTTACTAATGAAGGAAGTGCAGAAAATGATTCAGCCTAAATTAAGTATGAAAGAGATGCAAAAAGCAAATAACAAAGTTCTAGTATAGATTTAACCTGTAAATATACGCTTTTAAAACACCTAAATCGAACAAATTATATCCCATTAAATTCCCCGCACAAAGCGTAGCTGAAAAATAACGTGTGAGTGGCAATTTCTTCGCCTATACGAACGTTATCGACGAGATATAATGGACTGTAATGGTGTGTTTGATGAATTTACGTTGTTTATTGTAGTGTGACATCGATAAAAGCTCGCTCCGCTGTTTACTGTGCAATTAACTAATGTGTTACCTATCTAGTTCTAGGGAATCGTTTTATTGGAAATAAAACCTCTATTAAACCTACGAAAACGTTAAAATGTATGGCACATTCGTTCCCGGTTAAATGGATCGTTGGCTATATTTCCTACAGTTAGTTTTTCTTGTTATTTCAGTATTGCTACTGAGCGTTTATATAATAAAATGAGTTCTAGGTTTAATAAAAGAATTTGAGTGATGTTACAGTCTGGATATTTATCAAATACAATTTTAAAAAAATCTCGGAAAAAAGAGTATTTCTCAGTGAGGGAGGAAGACGGTTCTCATAAATTATTTCTGAAGACCTTCCGGATTTAATCTCTCCCGTGATACCTCGAAATCGGTTTAATTATCCCGTTCGCCGTTAATTGTTACGGTCATAAAACACTAAAAAAAGTAATTTACATGCAAAGCAGCTAATGAAAATTCATAGACGATCTTCCCGAAAAAGGTAGCGCGTACGGATACCGAAGAATTTTCCTGTAACCTCGGTCAACATTTATCAAAGTTTTATTATATTAAAAGCGGACGATAGCTGCTGCACTTAGTAAAATGTCAAATATTTACACTTCTATAATGCGGTAAGCGACTTTTTCGGATGTCATATTAATTTTACATTTTTAATTATATTGAATTATGAATCATCTGAGAAAGGACAGTTAAGATTAATAGTTATAATTTTATGTAGATATCTTTAAACGAGAATAAAATGTTGAAGCTTGTATTAGTCATGATATTTACCAAAAATAATCAAAAAAAAGTAATTAGAAATTGATTCATTAAATTAAAGTCCTTTAATATAATTGTAATTATTATTAATCAGAAATGCATATGAAATTGGCGCTCATCATGCACAAAAATGATTAAAAATTCTTCAGTAGCGCAGTACGCAAATGGAATACAAAATAATATTTGCTATTTCGCAAAGGACAATACGGAATATTGTAAAATATAGATACCAGAGCTGTGCCTAATTTTCTCCTTAGAAAAGCTACATATCGTACAATCTGTACTCATTTGGATCAAGATTAACGGTTTGTAATTTGAAGACATCACCATTACACACATATGTATAAAACTACAGTTATACAGTATTCATAAACTACCTCTCTCATCTTACAAGAAGTAGGAGACTTGGGTAAACTTGAAGATCACATGACGCTAACGTGCGACTTTAACAAAGTTGGAGGTGGTAATCCAAAACTATCAGACGTGTGAGTCAAGCGGTTCTAAATTACAGAATCCGGCCTTTTTCTGGTATACGTACGGATCCAAAACAGAAAGAGAAGTGCAAATAGGTACCTACGAACTAGAATAAACAATTTCAATAGCACTAAGTACAACGCCAAACCATTTTCATGCAGAAATATGTGCCATTCAGCAATCTGCAGAGGAATACCTGAAAAGACACTTTCAGAGCGCACGTATACACATTTTGTCAGACAGTCAAGCAGCACTAAAGATTCTACAATTATTTGCCTTGTACTTTGCCAGTTACATGTTAGATGATGTAGGTACCAGGGCACTGGGAACGTGAGGTTAAGGAGACTGCTAATAGTCTTGCAAAGAGCGCCGTGGAATTCCGATTCACTGGAGCGAAGCCTTTCTGTAGCTAACAACCACGTAAAAGTCATCTCCAATAGTTGGGGGATAAACCAAAAGATCTCGCATTGGATCAAAACTCCAAAATTAAAACAATGACTATCGTGTTGCAGTGTCCTAGCAGAGGCATGACCACCTCGAGGAGGAACATTTGGAACCAGTTGCTACTGCCATATTAAAACCGTAGCCTCCAAGGAGGGTCTGGAAGAAGGACTAGAACATTAACTGTAATCAGCCACAATAGATCTGTGAGAAATTATCTACTACATACCAGTTACACTAGACATACGGTAGGGTTCTATCTTACGACTTTTTTCTTATATTTGCCCATAATAGAACCGCCGTTATGGTTAGAGGAAATTAGTCAATAGTTTAGTCCTGTAATAGTAATTTAGGCGTATCTCTGAATGATTCACTACTGATACATCGACAGTTTTCGAAATTCCTAGCTTTCACTTTAGATGAAAAGTTGGCTTGATATAAGTATTATGCAATAATAATTACGTAATTCGTATTTTTTGTTAATATATCTTTGTATTTCTTCCTAATATCTAAATTAAAAAAAAATATAAACATTTGGACCTTATAACCATAGCGTCTATAGGTAAGCATGTTACCTCTCCGGTTTTTAATTCTTTAAGCAACTTCTGGTATATTTACCCCATGCATATGTGTAATGGGTGTTTGATTCTCTATCAGTCTGCATGTAGAGTTGTAGTCTTAAGCTCAGTAGGATTTCCATTGCCGGTGTTGGAGTAGTTCTCATGGCTCCCGTAGTGTACAGGCATGCCAGCCTTTGTACACGATTTAGAAGTATTAATACTCCGACCTGATGGGTCTTTGGCCACCACACTATTAATCCATAGGTTATTATGAGCCAAACCAGCCTGGTAAACAACCATAGGGTTACCTTTGGGTTGAGTCCCCCAGTTTTTCCTAAAAATTTTCCTGCACCTGCCGATGGCCATTGATGCTTTATTTATAGTCTATTAATGTGTGTTTAAGGTGAGTTTTTGATCGTGAGAATTTGTGTCATTATAGCGTTAATAGATAGCCGTTCTTGGTTCCACTACTTGTTTACCATGTTTAGGGCTATTTGCATTCGTTCAGAGATTACTTCTCCACAATTTCCTTTTACTACGATTGCTAGGTTGTCCGCGTAACCGAGGCAGTGAAAGCACTTGACAGCCAGCTCGTCTATAAAGTCGTTTACTAGGTTGGTCCACAGGAGAAGCGACAGTATTCCTTTCTCCCCAAACAAGAAGCCAGGGAGGAAATGCTCAGGAAGTGGCAGGCCGGCTGGGACGAAGGCACCTACGGCCGCTGGACACACCAACTGATACTAGACATTGAGAGATGGCTAGATTGACCTGATAATGAAACCAATTATCATACCACACGGGCGCTATCAGGCCACGGCTGCTTCAGGCAGTATCTACACTGGCGAGGAAAAAGGACTCAGACCAGTGCCCCTACTGCAGTTTACTGGACGATCCTCACCATGCACTTTTCGAATGCAACAGATGGACTGAAAAGAGATAGGCTTACCAAAATGCGACTGGTAGGATTCTAAACCTGGCAAACGCCCAAGAAGACTTTGTCTCCCAGCAGCACGGCCACACCTTGCTCAACTATTTTGCAACAATTAGAAATAAAGAACTAGACGATAAAAGAAGATCGTAGCGTTTAAGGCAATATACACTCTGCACTGAAGGAATGAGGCAGCGGATTCCGGTGCAGAGTGAAAGAGCACAAAGAAAGGTTTTTTAGTCGGTAAAATTCCGACACTACCTGCGACCAATATCAGAGCAGGTGTTTTTTGAAGATTCTCCTCTCTATAAAAAAGTATTCCTCTCTGTAAACAGCCATCGCTGCCATTCGCTGAAGATTGACTTGAGTATCTCTAATTTACATGTAAGCTTATTTGCGATCTATAATTAATGTAAAATGCAGAACTTTCTATCTACATATTATGGATTGTAGACCACTTACAAAATATACAAATCTACTCTTATGGTATGACTAATTCAAATGCAACTATGATGGCTCTAGTTCAGTCGTTTAAACAATTTTCTGAATAAAAACGAAGTGTCTTGGCCAAAATCACCACTACTTTAGGAGAGCATAATCTATGCAATTGCGATCTGTCGAATTTTCCACTTGAGTCCCCTAGCTTCAAGCTCACATCAAGAATATATAAGAACCACTCACATGTGTTAAAAGCTATAAATTGCATCATATACCCTTTAATGCTCAGGGTTCAATGTTCGGACCATTATTATTGACTTCATACACAAACTTCTTCAACAACCACACGACTAATAAGAATTGTGTTTGTTTGAAACAGACCAAGACGTCTCCAAACACCGCAATTGTTAGGATACCAGACACCCACTTAATGAACTCATACCGAAACTTAACGATGTCGGCACTATTATTTTAAATAAACGGAAGATGGCTATCACAAAATCGAATTACAACTTTTTTTATTCCACGTTTAGTCTACTTGCACATTCATTGCGGACGTAAGATCACAAACGACTTACAAAATTCGGTTATTCTCAATTAAAATCGGGAATTTATCCTTCGGAAAACACGGCAAAGTTTTATGGCAGTTACGACGAAATTTTGTCTACATTATAAATCAGGTCGCAACGTAATTTGCAACATAAATTACCCTGATTATCCTTTCGGTTGTATATTCCGCTCGCTTGTTTCAATTTTGCCAACGACTTTAAGTTCCTGCACTAAAAGGTAGTCATACGATATTAAAGAAGAAAAATAAACTAAATCTTCAACTAGAATAAAGTTCAACGTGCTGGATTTAATAATATGACGAGTTCTTATTGACGTTGGTCTTTTGCATTTTATCTCTTTAGTATATTGAGCTTAAGAAACGATTTAGTGCTGTTGGTATTTGGGATGTGATGAGGATATTTGCTACGAAAACAAGTTTGTAATCAAGACCATTAAGATCCTAATTATTTGTTATACATCAGCTTTAAAGATAATTTTTTTGAACAAATAAGTAGGCATTAGTGAACAGCTACGGTTATTTTGACTAAAGTAGTATTTGAATTTCAACTTCATAAATGCTAAAAAGTAAATGCGTAAATAATAAATTGTCAATGAACATTGAACTCTTTCATTCTACAGTCAAATGTATTTATTTTCTCCATGCTATTAATTTCCTATTTTAGACCAATTTAAATATTAGAATAAAACATTGAATTTTCGGTGGGAATTTAATTTAGTTGATTCAGTCTTCCACATTTTTAATTTACAGCTCAATTTCTGATTTAAAATTAAATTATCAAATATTCAAATGTTGAATTTAGAAGCTTTCTCATTCCACAAAAGTATATGGCAAAATTACAAATTCACAATTATCTCTGTGCAAACATTATTATGCATTCGGCTGTCGAAATGTTCGTTAAACACAAAAAGTTCAGAACTTTCAGCCAAAGAGTAACATTTAGAATTAGATGAAGCTATCATAGTAGCACAAACTGCTAGAAGTACTATGATTAAGTACATATGTTCAACCGTGGGGGTTTGCATGCTGCTAACTTGTATCATTCCGTTATTTTAACCCAGAAGTCTATTTACAGAGGAATATTAAATTCAAGTCTGAAGTACATAATGTAAGTATACACTCTAAGGAAAGTTTACCTTCATCTGTGCGTAATACTACCAATGTCAAAAGAAGTGCCGTATTTTTATAATACTATTTCTCATGGTATAAAGCAAACTTATTTTATCAATTATTTAAAGTTAGAGTTTATGTTTCCTTACTTCATGGACAGTAGTGATCTCTTTTATTGATCTTACCAGAGAAGAGGTGAGTGCTGGTGTGTAAAATTCTATCTATAAATTAGGTTAGTGAAGAATGAAGAGCAAGTGGTGAACTGAACTATGGGAATCATGCACTACAAAAATTCATTTATTCGCACTGCAAGAACTACAATGTGGTCGAATGCCATTACATTTTTGGAAGCCACTGTAGTTGTATTCAACAATAATTAAATACAACAATTTGCTAGATAAGCGTTGGTAGCGCAATGGACTGGATGTATGCCTACGACCGTGCTGACTCCCATTCGATTCCTGCCAGTAATTCTTTTTTCGATGCTATTGTACACAATATTAACAACAGCAAATTATTCATAAATGATATCTTTCGCTACTGTCCTTGTAAGGTGTGTTTCACTAATATTATGGTTGCGATTGTTTCATGGCATATGACGGTAATTTGTTAGAACTATAAACTTTTCATGTTTCATTTAGTTGGGGAATGAAATAACAAAGTTGGCGATAGTGTTTTAGGTTTTTGGTGTCATACCACCGTCATCTTTAAGAAACAATGGCTCGACGACGCGCTCGGTGCAAAGTCCATAACGGAAAAAGTTATTATAAAAGGTTCGATAATTTTCATAGCAGCAACAAGAATATTGTTGATTTAGCATGACAAAAAGTAAGAGAAATCCTCATTCCTTATGGGTATCTAATATGAGCTATGTTCCAAGTGTATTCTAATGGACCTGACTAGTGTACTGGCAAAAGTCTCCTCAAGATTTGTGTGTAATAAACGGTCTTTAGTTATTTTCTATTTCATCATGAAAGGATATACGCCAGCCAGAAGCAGAATCTCAACAAAAAGACCCTCATGACGTTTAGCCTTCTAAAACTAATCGCAACACAAAAGACCAGTAATTAGACGAGCGTTCACTAACTCTATTTAATCCAGATTTGTCTAACCGCTCGACCCCAAAGTAGCTCCACCTTTTCTTATCCATTGAACAAAACGATATACAGGAGTTGCTCTGCTCTTCCACAGCTCCTACACAGAGGATAGATTATTTACACCATGGATATACCTGTTTAGTGTGCAGTGACCAGTTAACATGTTTGTGAGTAATTTCAGCCCGTGTTTGCTCCAAGAGTTTTAAAGTTGTAAAGTGTTTTCGCATTTGGAAGAATCTCTAGACATTTGCAATGTCTCATCCCAATAAGTCTCTAACAATAGAAACGATGCCTGGCAGGTAACTCAAACTTGATGAAATCCTAAATGCGGTTTCAAGAACATGTCGGCTCTACATTTGTGAATTGTCATTCCTCAACATCTTTCGCAAATTTGTTAGAACTTTCTACCAACCAAGATGTAACTTTCAAAATAGTTTTTCGTTATTTCAACAATTTTTACTGTTCTATATTGCTTCGTGGTATAAAAAGAATAGTATGATGCTTCTCTCGTGCAGTGTCATTAAACGATCTGACATGTTACTATTCACAAAATAAATGTGAAATCTTTTACTGCAAATACCGTAAGCGTTTCTCATAGATACACAACCAATATGATTTAGATAAGCCATTAACACTGATTATTTCCTTTCAGGGCACCTTTGTAGATAAATCCCTTTTGCCACCATTTTTCATCCACAAGCCATACATTCCAATTTGTCAGAGAAAGCTAAATGTATGTTTGGATTTAATAGATCACACGAAATGTATAAATCACTGTTATACAAGTATTGGGAGAAGACATTACTTTTGTCTTAGCTTGTATACATACAGCTTTTGTATTATTACAGAAATGGTGTATCATCGTAAAACTAAATGAAATGAATTAATCTCTATAAAATTAGGTAACTATTTTGGTATACATTTGACCATAACTTCTGAGATAGTTTGTTCTATAAGTGCCTAGTTAGTATGAAATCTGACGTTGAAGTACGAGGTAGACAAAGCAATAAATAAGTATTTCGACTATCGACAAAACATGAATTTCACATCTCCTTGAATAAATTATATATCGTATCAACTAATAGTTGCTTGCGTGTCATGATAACTATGTGTATATACGGTGATACAAAGAGCTTTGTTAATCAAGGTCTTGTTACTCAATATAATAATAATTAACAGAACAGCTGCGAATAGATGCAATAGTTTAATTAAACCCCAGTGTGACGTGCAACGCTAAATATTCCCACAGCTAGTTACGCATTATACAGAAACGCTTTAGGATGGTAATGGTGTTTGTATAGGGAAAGGTTAAGAAAACATTGCATATTGTCTTTCGTCAAGTTATGGTTAGGTTGCCTGTTTATCTACATTTCAATAATATACTCACAGTGAGTGACATTAGCACTGTTATACCTAGAAGTACACATTTGTTTAACTTTATTTCTTAGCAATATGAGAGCTTGACATCAGAAATGAAACGATAGCATTTGCAAGAAATGTTATTAACATCTAACACGAAAAAAAATTAATCATGTGTTTGGCGGTCTCGTAGATAGTACATTCCTGTACACGTGTAGGCAACGACAAAATGAGATTGTCCATAGATACTTGCACCTCGTTCCGAGCAACTTGAACTTCGTTGATTAACTGTGCCAATAGCCTCCCAAACCATTACTCCAGCAGATCAAATTACTCACTTCTAATGTCACTGACAATGAGTACATTATCGAATGATGTTTTATGTTAGAATTTAGCGTTATAATAATTTGCAATCGATACAATGCTGTTATCACATATTACTATTTCGTAGAACTGGAAGTTGGTCCAAATGAACATCGAACATAGAACATGCGAAGTATTATATAACACGAAACGAGCATATGTGGTTTAATTACGTACAGAAAAAGCATACCGAACACAACGGAGCACATTCCTGCCTCAGTTGATCACACCGTTGTCCGGCTGTTATAATACGGTAAGAGCTTCACATAAAAAAACATACAGCTTCCACTACTACGAATTGTACATATAAAATCAAACCCGACTGCAATGAAAAACATGATAACGAAGTAGATTTGCATATCCCCGCGAAGAGTATACTGAAATAACACAGGCACTAACAACTACTATATTGCGTTAATAAAGGAAATTGGATGACCGCAGTAATTACAGACGTCCATATCTAGGATTATACTCTTGTAATTAATGGATATTTCTGAAGAGAATATTATAATATATATGTATACATCGACCGATGTAAGGGATATGTATCGTACACAATATTTTTTTATCACAGTTATAATCAATGTTCTGAATATTACTACTGCCAGTAAACCATTTGGCAAAACCATTAGTGTGGGCGTTCCATCTGTATTTTCGAGTCCAAAATAATAGGTTTTTAGACTAGATCAGAAGCATCTTAAACTTGCTACATAAAACTCCGTCAGGTTAATCGTTCTGCAATCAGAGATATGAAATAGGTAAAAAGTCAGCAGGCGATGCCAGTAAACGTTCATTCACTTGTCCAAAACCAACATGTAGAAGTTTTTATAGTTGGATCAAAACTTTCAGATCTAAACTCGCTGTGAGTCGAGAAATGAACTGTACACACTGTAAAGCCTTCTGCATTCATCGAAGCCAGAAAAGATTCTCCAAACTAGTCTTTACGAGCAGAAACATGCTAAGATTGCCTGTAGTACAACAGCATCGCATGGACCAAGTGAACTCTGTATGTGTAAAAACTGTGGGAATGCACAAGAAACTCCTACTTATATCTTTGCCAACTGCTTGGCAGCAAACAAGAAGTGAAGCTACTGTGGTGTAGAGAAATTTGTTGAATCCAGATTAAAATTAACTATCGGCCAGCATGCGGACTTTCAAAAGATCTAAAATGATATGTGGGTATAACAGCTCAGTGATGTAATTGATTGTTAGTGGGTGATTAGGGAAGATTTTTCCCTAATCACCCCCCTAACAATCAATTACATCACTCTAGAATTACAAAGAGGATTTGTACGTGAAATGACAGGTATGCTAACTCATCTGCGTATACAAGTGCGCTCAATAGTAGCCCATGAAACATACTTCAATCCAACATGCTTCTTAGATTAAACAATTTGTTTTGTTCACTATTGGAGAATCTTACTTGAAAACTTTCTGTCAGACTGTATCTATTACGATATTTGTGATCAAATGCAAGATCTATAGGCTCTGTATAAGCCTATAGATCTTGTCCATATTTTATTCTTTAAAGTTTTTTTTTGTGAAGCATATGATCCTTTAGTGTATGTTCGAACTCTGTATACCCCGAGAGGGAACTTGGCCTAAAGA
This sequence comes from Popillia japonica, assembly GCA_004785975.1. Classification (NCBI taxonomy): domain Eukaryota; kingdom Metazoa; phylum Arthropoda; class Insecta; order Coleoptera; family Scarabaeidae; genus Popillia; species Popillia japonica. The sequence goes on from SMLS01061184.1 coordinate 12,349, forward strand.
GCTGTTATAACCACATACCATTTTAGATCTTTTGAAAGTCCGCATGCTGGCCGATAGTTAATTTTAATCTGGATTCAACCAAGTCCTCTACACCACAGTAGCTTCACTTCTTGTTTGCTGCAAATCAGTCGGCAAAGATATAAAGTAGGAGTTTCTTGTGCATTACCACAGTTTTTTCACATAGATAGCTCACTTGGTCCATGCAATGTTATTGTACTGCAAGCATGCCTCTGCTCTTAAAGACTAGTTTGAAGAATCTTCTCTGGTTTCGATGAATGCAGAAGGTTTTACAGTGTGTACAGTTCATTTCTCGACTCGAATGACGTAGCAAAGAACTGAAAGGAATGGAAGAGAGTCCACAGCAATAGGCTTCAAATGCCTGCTCCACTTTCACATAAAGACTTGTATTGCTTCACATTTATGACTTCAATTCTGGAAATTTGTTTACAATGAAAATGGCAAATAATAAATATTATTATGTGGAAGTAGCTAAAGCGCACACAAGTTTACAGTTTACACCAGTTATGTTTTTTTTTGATAGCATGATACAATATCAAGAGGATACCTGGATTATTCTAGAATGCTACAGTGTAAGTGGAATGGACTACCTTGCTTCTAGCATACGAATGTTTGAATCGTGAAGCTGGTGCTTCGGTATTTGCGAATGGAAATGTTTTTATATAATTTCAAAAGACATTTTCAGTCCGAAATTTTTGTCTTTCAAATCTTGCACTATTACGTTCCTTCACCTTTCCTTCGGTCTACCACTTTTCCTCCTTACTGCCGGTTTTTTCCAAGCTATATTTTTCATACTTCTATTATTCTGCGTTCTTGTGAGGCGTCCCAATCATTGCAACCTTCTCGGTTTCACAAATTGTCCAATAGGTTTGTCTCTAAACAGTTCATCCAGTTCCGTATTCGTCCTTCTTCCTCATGCTAGCTCCGTGTACTTTCCTCCAAAAATTCTTGTTAATATTTTCGTATCCTGGATGTCTAACTTCTGCTGGTTTTTTCCGATTAACATTCCTACTCTCCTCATCTCAAAATATCCATTATCTATGGGTAAGGTTGGACCCAGTACATATATTTTTGATTAATTGTATTGCTATGTTTTTAGCTGATATATACAACAAAATTGCTATACTAGAGGCAGATAATATAAAAAGCACACGCTAGATTGTTTATTTTATTGGAAAAATAGGAAGAATGAACGTAATAACGAATAAAACAATACCAATTTACAATTTTGTTAGTCATTCTAAGCAATTTTTGCAGTACACACAGTATTGACATGAGCTGGACATATAAAACCATTACATGCTCGACGTTTCGTCTTAGATTTTCTGTCTCTTTTCCATCCACAATCCTTACATTGTCCACGTTTGCTACTAGTTTTTTGGCTACCAATTGTGTTCTCGCTACATATTGTTTTTATTTTTTCAGGAATATTAGTGCTCAATCGGGCATTCCGATAGTTTTCAGTACAATTATATGCTAGCTCTTCTAGAAAAAGTCGCCTTTTATGTGACTTACCTGCATTGTATTGTGGATTTATATGTATATGCAATACATCCCCGTTAATTGCTACTAGCTCCAACAAGTTATAGAGCAAACAAACACCTACCTCTTACATGCAAATTGGCTTCAGTTTACACATGACTGAAGCCAATTTGTCAGAAGTATCTACACCCCCTTTTGTTCTGTTATAATCAATGATTATATCTGGTTTTTTTATGTTCTTCTGGAAAAACTTTGGTATTGAAATGCATTGACGATAGAAGATTTGCTTTTATTAGAGGTAGGTATGTGATAATAAAGTCATTATTATGCTTATTTTTATATTTGTTGTCACTTCTTTCGATTTCACCACTTCGTGGTGCCTTCGTAGATAATTATTGCACTTTGCTATCTGCAGGTTCGTTTCATTACTTTTTTTTGCATTTATTAGTTATCAATATCCTCAAGTACATGTAGTTCGTAACTTCTTAAGTTCCATAAATTTCGTTTTCTCAAAGTTCAATAGTACTCCAAATATTCTTGTCGTTCTAATGATTTGTTTTGTAATATTCTCTCGTGCTTTTTGAGAGCAGTGCCAAATTATCGGCATATGGGAGGTATTGATAGTATTTGTTGAATTATTATTATTATTTCTTTTAGCACCAAGTTGAATAAAGGTTGTCTGATTTTTTCAGAGTAGAAAACTTAACTGACCACCGCTAATTATTTTTAATTTTTTACATTATTGCAGCCTGCCTACATACCATTGCCTAATATCCTACATCCATATTCTCCAATGTTCTTTTTACCCAACTTTGTTAAAAAAAGAGTCTGTGAAGTAGAAATTTTATTAAAGGCAGATAAAAGGGCTAGAAAATACAATTACATACCTCTATAGAAAATAGTTTGCTTTATTCAATCTAACAAGAATTTAATTTCGTTCAGTTGATTTTGGATGCGCATAGTTACTACAGTGAAACTGTACATAACAAAGATCTAAATTAAATTGTTCCAACAACGGAGTAGATACGCGGAAACGAAACTGGAAAATTAATTCTAAAAGTGGCTGTCTACAGTTGCCATTAAAAATTACGAAATTCTTAATGCAATACGACCAAACGAATAAAATCCAGTTAACGTATGTACACTCGCTTGCCATAAAAAACGAGACGACTCGTAAGCGATAATTTTATATTTTTTAAGCTGCTTGATACGGATTGATTTAATTTGTCATTGTCAGTGTCAATACAGCAATAGTAGGTACCGTCAATTGGGGTGACTTGATACACCAACATTTTTTTTTTCTAAACCTAAACTAAAATTTATAACGTTATGGCACTTTGACTATATAAACTAGAGATCGAGACTAAACTTTTGAAGGGTATATGAACTTCCTAGGTCTATTCATTCCAAAACTACAAGCAATTGAATTTCAAAAATGTATCAAGGCACCCCAATTGACGGTACCTAGTACAGTGTACACCGTACCTATACCTAGCACAGCAAAGTCTGTGTCACATGCAGCTAATCTAAGTGTCTCGTTTTTATGGCAAGCGAGTGTACATATTTGGAAACGTAACGAAATTACAACTAATTCGGTTTAGAGAAATAAAATTAAATTCCGCCAATATACAGCGTGTTCATTTAAGAACATTCCGCCGAAAATTTCTCGAAATCTAGAGAATTATGAAACATTTTCTGAAATACGTAAGAAGTACAATTGATGAGAACAAAGGGGTACAGGGGGACAGGGGGTATTGAGTAATACTTCATTCTAATAGTCTTTTGAAACACTACATTTTCGCATTTAGTTTTTTGGAATTGATCGATTCGTTTTGGAAATTTCAAAGAAAATCTTGTAGTTTGTTTTAGTATTCATTTTAGGAGGATCAGAACCAAACCCTATAGGTTTTGAAAATCCACTTTATACTTTATGATGCTTTATTTTAATGTTTACGTTATTTAACATTTTTAATATTTTCTTGAAGAAAAAATCAATGTAATAAGTGTTGGAAATGTTGTCCGTTGTTCGGTAAACAATGTTTAACAAGCGTTTTCAAAAACGTCTCTTTGAATTCCACGACAAGTTGCAGTAATCCTGTCACAAAGCTCCTCTAAGTTTTCGGGTCAACAGACCCCATAGAAGAAAGGCTAGTGGTGTCAAATCCGGCGATCTCGCTGGCTATTACTCTGGTCTTCTTCGTTCTATCCATAGTAGTATTTTGTAGTATTTGCCGATATGCTTTGTCATTTAGGTTTTCATTAAAAACCAATGGTCCAATTATGTACTTTGTCCCCCAAGATGCCTGCCCATACATTATTTTTTTCTGGGTACTGGGTATCTCCTTCTACAAACAGATGAGAATTTGTGTTACTCCAATATTTGCATTTTGTTTATTTACTTACAAATCCTTCTAAATAAAAAATACATTCATCAGGGAAACAGATATTTCTTACAAATGCATTATTATTATTAATCATGATTGAAATCTGTTCAAAAAACTCTATCCTTTTGTCAAAATCGTCTTCGCTTAGTTTTTGACATATTTTTATTTTAAAATGATGGAATTTATGAATTTTTGTACCTTTATGAACGGCCTCCTTTGAAATTACAACTGTCGCAGAAATTTGGCGTACGAACTACGAGGATTTATACCGAAATGACCCAACACGTCGACTTGAGCAACTTCGTTTAAAATTCTCGGCTGCTTATGTTTTATATTCACAACAGACGCAGTTTGACTAAATTTAACAGACTATTAAAATGAAGCATTACTCGATACCCTTTTCCATTTAAGATTTTTAAGGAGGTAGCTGCAACGTCTTGAACACCCCACTCCAGTACGTGTGTTAATTTTTGCATCAAAACTTATCACCCCCGATAATACTTCTTATGTGTTTCAGGAAATTTTTCATAATTTTTTATATTTGCAGAAATTTACAGTGGGATTTCAAATGAACACACTGTATATTTACTGCACGAAATCAAATAATGCCTTGAAAATAGAAAGATTTGCGTTCGTTTTTTTTTAATACTTAAGTAGTAAATATGCACTTTTAATTAATGAACTGCTTGTAGCGATTGCTGTTTTGTACTTTTGATTTCTGAACTTCATCGTCAACTTCTTAAGAACCAAAGAGCTTTTCCATATCTCTTATTTAATGCAATCAGAATAAAGTTTCCTATAAATAAATAAAAAAAGTATTTTTCAGTGTACGGTCTCTGTTTGATATCGCACTCGCGCCTTCACTGTTGAGTCCAACATGAAAGTATAATATTTGGAAATGGAGAAGCCTCCCGAGGGACGCTACCGAAAGAAGAAGCTTTAAAGTAAGTGGAAAAAACTTTACTCGACGACAGTGGAAAAAATCCAAATAATTCACTTTACGAAATAAAGAGACGGGTTGTTGCAATCTACGAGTCAGATTTTATTTATATTTACCTCACTTTGTTCGATGAAGTAGATTCACATCCTAAACGCAATACAAAATCATAGTTGTATTGATTTTCCAACTTAAAATTCATAACAAATAGAATTCTGACAAAATTTCATCAATAGAATTTGGAAAATTAGTCAAGTAGTTGCAGAAATATTTTTCAAGCAAATAATGAAAATATGCAAATACGATTTTGTAAACATCTCAGCGAAACGATAGAATCTGAAATTAACTCTAGCAACTAATTTACTTAATGATTCCCGACTTGTATGTAGAGCATTTATTTACTAATGACTAATGTTTGTATATTATGTACCTACCTGTATGAATATTATTGTTCTCTTAATTTATTTATACCTCAAACTTCTAGTGTAGTAGGAATTAATTTGTTCTTTGACATTCTCCAAATTCGCGTAATGTAATTTGCCAACCAAATCGATTTTCATTGCCAATTTAGGAATCAAAGCAGAAAAAACAAATTAAAATTTATAACCGATCCATAATCGAATTTATTAAATTTTGTTCAATACTTCGTAATCAAAATGCCAAAATTTGTTTTCCAAAGTTTAATTGAAACGTCAACGATTCGTGGTTAAACGGTGTCGTTATTAATTAGACCTCCTGTTTTCATTCACGTTTTTATTTAAATTGAAATTCGTTTCCTTTCTGAAAAAAAAATAATAACAGCATATAACTTTCATACCTTACGGTTCCACAACAGAAATCTTCCCCATTGAAATTGCAAATGAACCAATTTCGAAAACAATTAGTAATATCGCTTCGTTGTCAGCTGACGGTAGCAATTCGTATCCGACTTGCTGTTATAATTAAATATTAAAAGTAACAAAGGGGAAACTGATGACATTCCTAAGCGCTTGAGAAGCTCCGCCAAGAATAAGTAGAGAAAGGAAGGCACTTAGACGTAGAAGAGGTTGGTTTCAACATCCAACATGGCACAGCTCATGATCACCGCTCGAGGAAACCAAAACGAAAGGAATACCCTTATACCCCCTATTTCTCTGTCTGCGTGTGCGAGTTAGTATCCTTATATATGTCTTATATACGTTTCTGCATTGCAAGCAGCGGCATTGTTTTAAAGGCTTTCTGCATATTCATGAGTTTCTTACCGGGGCTTAATGGGAACCCATAAGCACCGCCTTCCTCACACAATGTTTGACACTCCCCAAGGACTTGGGGAATGTGTCGCAGGCGATACATCTCGTCCTTGCCTCGTACACGTTCTCGCTCCCGTTGTTTTAGCATTTTCGTTCTACTTCGTCCTAGGGGATTTTTGCTGACAATCGAATCTAAACTAGAATTACACCAAATGTGCTAGAGAGACTATTTGAGGAAAATTAGAATTTTTAATTGCGTCTATATAGAGTATTTGCAAGCTTATTTGAATAAGCTTGCCTGGGATGTGGTCTGAAATATTAAACACAGATTGAACTTAAATAACAAAAGAATATAAGTTTAGTGTGACTTTAGCAGTTAATAAAATGAATTTTTGGGCTTGTAGTATATCTTTAAAAGATAACGAATTGTTAAATAGTCTAGGTTGATATGAAAGCAGACTTCACTATGAAAATGTAGTTCATTAGTTACCATATTCGACCCATGCAACGAAGACTATCGTAACTCAAAAAATGTCGGTTTTGAATTACTATGTGGTATTAATACATTAATCCAAGCTCTGTTTGGTGGAAAAGTATAGTAACGAAAATCTAGGCAAGTAGACGTATATTAAGCAGATATAGCAAGTTTATAGTCCACATTTCCTCTGGCAAAAAGTATACTAAGTTGAGTTACTGCAGCCTACGTTGCAGAAAATTGCAAAAGGTACTTAATACAATAAACACCTTTCTGAAAAAAGTAGCTACAACTTTAAAGGATGTCGATAAGGAAACAGCTAACGATGATAAGTCTGTATGTGCTACTTGCTTTGACTTACCTTTGTCTCACCTCACTGTGCAGTGAACTATTTCTATTACAAAAGGAAATTCGCCAAATACAACTTTACTCTTTATGACATGAGAAATCATGTTATGTTTGGAACGAGGTAATTGCAAAGAGAGTATCAAACGAAATAAGCAATTCTCTTCTACTTTTTTTGAAGAAAAAAAATTAAGTTGTTTTCTATTCGAATAATTGTAGCGGTCAAGACCATAAACCGTTCCATTTTCGCAATGGTTTTCTATGCATCTCTATTACTGACTTTGCAAATAATTCACAGATTTTTAAAAAAGGGCTACACACCAAACGAAGGCGACATCACACATGCTTTTATTGAAAATTCTAAGGAAGAGCAAGCAGCAATTTAGACTCCCGTCATGTTCATGGTCATGTTGATTCCTATGGCAAAAGCTACTGGAAAACCGTATATTGCGAAAGAAATGTCGTAGAACATTTTTTGTAGCTTCAAACAAAAGATATAATTGGAAAATAGGAATAATAATAATAATAATAATAATCTTTATTGATTCATAGTATCATAGACAATTGAATCAGAAAAACAACTAAATATAAGTAACAACCCCACACCAATAATATAATTAAAATTGAAAATATTAATAAGCAAGCATTAATAATAAGTATCTATACTACTATCATATATGTAACAATGTATAATTGAACAATACAGTACGCATACGCAACGAAAGGAACTACGACGATATACACTAATTATATTCATAACTATTGCAAAAATTCTTCTATGCTGTAGAAACATTTTTCAGTCAAGTAATTTCTGACATTTTGTTTGAAATAGCTACAGGTTTTGAATACATCTGGCAGTTTATTATAAAGCTTTTTACCTAAATATTGCAAACCTCTGTCAGTAATGTGTAAGTCGTTCTGTGCTATAAAGATACTAATAAAGATGATGATGAGGAAAAGTTGAAAATACCTAAGCCAGATAAGAGAAGTGCAGTTTTTCCCAACGCTGTCTCATGAAATGAAATATGCCTATAACAAATTTATAGAAAACATTCGTAAGAATAAATCCAATAACATTAACGAGACTCTCAAGAAGTTACCTTCATTGTACACGAGCTTGTTCCCAATAGATCCCAAAAAATCGAACCTTTTATTAGACTTATGTAAATCAAATGACATTCCTAAAGTTTACCATTGATATTGCTTGTCTCTTAAGGCCATGGGTGGAATAAATGCAAAATTGAAACGGAAAACTAACAATTATTCTGAAATAGAAATCAAAAGTGAAAATAGTGAAGAAGATGGACTATATACCAATTCAACTGATTCAGACCAATTCTTTGTTTTGCTCTAATACCGTTTAAAAAATATTGCTCTTTCTTAACAAATGTATACTATGCACTTAGTACCTTAAAGTAAGTATGTTGTGTCTTCAATTGATCCAACGAAAACTATAGCAAGTCTACAAAAAAATATCAGAAAAATTTAATATTTTGCTATTTTTATTCTTTTAGATCATTGATAACCTTCTCTGTAGAAGAATTAAAGCAATCCAAAAGATATTTCTCGCCCATACAATGCTATTCCTTGCAATTAAATATATCGAAAAACTTTAGATGCTGACTTCTCAGTTCAACTTAAATGTAGTTAAGTACTAGAGTCTTCGTCGCATGGATCGATATATCTGTTGAATAAACGATTGTCAAGTTGTATTTTCAATTTCTGTGGACTGCACTGGCGAAGAAGCTGGAACAGAATAGTTTTATTGTGGTTAGGTCAACTATTTTCGATTTAGCAAAATTTACCCAATACACATTAGACCTCATTTGATGATTGTAATCAAATTGATACAATATACACTAATCTAACTATCTATCTATAAAGTGCAATACGTCCATTAGATTTGTTCCAAAACTATTTATTTCACGCTACTTCACTAGTACCGCAAGGTTCAACACTGGATCCGCTACTCTGCACTGGTATCGCTATTCATACTCTTATTAATGATTTGAACTACACGTCGGATAAATTCACAATATATGCGCTTTGCCCGGCGCCTCCACCAATATGTCACGCTACATGCTCCTACTTATAAGTTTGTTCGTGTTGTTTTCTTGTGCTAATGCCAAAATTTAACTAAGACTTTGAACCTTCCATGGCAAAACTCCTTTATAAATATCAAAGTAGTATCTTCTTTTATCAATGTACGATGGTGGTCTAACTTGATGATGGCAGCCCTCGTCAATAAAAGCCAGGGAATTTGGTTGCGCATTGTCGAATATTGAGCGATCGTAAAATATTTGCTTTTGAAACGCAATCCGCCTACGAAAATCAAAGATGAGTTGGACGCTGTGTACGGGGACTCTGCACTATGACATTTTGGACAGCTGAATTCAAACCAGACCGTAGCAGCTTGGGAGACGATAAACGTTCTGGATGGCTAAATTCTGCAACCGCTGACGATAAGGTCGCCAAAGTTCACCAAATGGTGCTAAACGACCCTCGAATTAAAGTGAGAGATATAGCAGAGGAGATTAGTGTGTCCAAAGAACATGTTTATCACATATTGAATCAACATGTAGGCCTGAGAAACCTGTCCGCGCGTTGGGTGCTGCGTCAAAAAAACCAACACAGGAGCATACTACGCATCATTATTTGACAACCTAAAGGCAGAATTTGCGAAGAAACGGTTACATTTGCTGCAGAAAAAAACCTGTTTCTCCAAGACAATCCTCCTTAGCAGTTTCCATGGCGAAAATCCACGAATTACGGTTTGAACTGCTTGGTCGCCCTCCTTATTCACCAGATCTAGCTCCAATTGACTCTTTTTTGTCCCCTAATCTAAAAATTGTGCTCGGAGGACAGAGAATTTCGACAAATGAGGAGGCCATTACCTTCGTTAACAACAACAGAAAGACGCTGAGTACTATTTCGACGGGTTAAAGAGAGGGGAGCATCGGTGGGAGAAGTGTGGATATACATATACTCTGTCCCACAACAACGTCCGGTCAATTCTGCGAAATCCTAAAGAACTAAAGTAAAAACAAGACTGTAACTAGAAAGTTCATATTAAATAATACTACGCCATTACCTAGTAAAGAGTCCAGTCACCATTATTATCTAAAATGGCCTGGCAACGGCGCGGTATACTAGCAACAGGAGTTTCAGCATATAATGCTGGTAAAGAACGTCATAACTGCCGAATCTGTCGAGATAAGTGCTTCAAAGTCCAGGTATTTTTCCCTCGTGGACTATCCTTCATAAACGACCACACATTTTCGATGGGATTCGCGTCTGGAGATTCAGCCATTGCAATCGCACGAAGCGTTTTCTTTCACACCACGTTGTACACCTCCAACTACAATGTTTGGGGTCATTATTCACTTGCAGAATCCAATAATCTTCTAGCTTGTTATACAACTTTCCAGCACTTAGTAGCAATTATTTTTGGTAGATTTTAACCAACCGATTTGGTGTTAGAGTCTCTGTAAAGAGGTAAAACGCTCCGAAACTCCTTTCACTCAAACATGAATTTTAATAGAGTGTTCAACATTGCGGTGAAGCACACGCCCCTGGAGACCAAGCATGCCTTAAGGGGTTTCATGCCCCGAATGAAGCCTTGTCATATTTTCACGTTCTCAAGTGCACTAAGAGATAATAATGGTGACTGGATTCCTTACTAGGTAATAGCGGTGTAGTATTTGATATGGACTTTCTAGTTACAGCCTTGTTTTTATTTTAGTGCTTCAGGACGCAGAATCGGGCGGACGTTCTTGTGGGACAGAGTGTGCTTACAAGGAGACTAGATAGAAAAAAAATAAATTTAGTGAAAAAATATCTTGTATTTTAGTTAGGTCGGAAAAAATTCAGAATATTCTCCTACGAAAGCAGGAGCTATGAACTTGAAACAAAATCCAACCAGGTACATGTTGATTGTGTGATCAAAGTTTACATCGCAATCTAACGTGTAAGTTGGCTAGAATTATAATACAGGACTAAAGTGTAGGCATCATTCTTACGTTTACCAACACTAATGCTACTTGTGGAACAGTTGATACATTCGCTCTTGATGTGAGCAATACCAAAGGAACAGAAACACAAAGTTAATGCACGTTCACTGCAGACTAAATATGCCAGTAACGCTGTTACATCTCTGCTATAACATATGTGTACATATAAAATTATACTGTTATCTCTAGTAGGTAACCTCATGTAACTGCCCTAGAAGTTTGTTAGTTGTGTTGTCTTGTCTAAATTTGTCAAATAGTTCTTCTAATTGGAGAAAGAAAATTATCGCTTACTATGTAGTAAATTTGTATTATTTATTTTCTAGAAAATATGGTACAGTGCAGGTTATTGGACAAGTGGTATAGTAGAATTTTTCTGCTGTGCTTCTCAACTATTTTGTGGACTATTAAATGCCATTTATCATTTCATACAACAAAAAATTATTTTAACGTAAATAAAATATTCATTTAAATACCCAATATACGTAAACATCTGTCACGCATTTACTATAAACATCGTAAAAAAATATGAAAAACCCCGGGAGAACGATACTACAAAATTTCAAAATCCATTAGTTCCTACGATAATATTTCACGAACATTTTGCAGTGCACACATACAGTTCTACGCTTTCCAGCGTTATTTATAATGCATTGATAAAATATAACCCCTTTCGACCAATAGACATATTCGAAAAAAAAATTGTATTTATACTGCCTAGCAGCATGAATAATCCCCGCTCTAAATCATCCTAATGTTTTTAACGCCCGCATTAGCCTGCATTTCTAGACATTTTTATGTTAGTTAAATGATCGCAAACGAGCGAAATCTGTGTAAGATTTATGTTTTTCATTTCGTAGGCTATATGTGTATGAAGTGTACAGTGGATTGTCCTATCAGGTGAAAAAGTGATGTCAAATATCAAATCAATAAATGCAGGTTTAAATGTTGTTTTTATGAATTTTCCATTTAACTAGAAAGTACTTTCGCAACTTTCTCGTTTTTCAAACAATTAAAATCTCTCAACCTAAAAGTTAAAATAAGAAAAGAACATGTAAACAGTTTGTAAAGCGTAGACTTTAAGATTGGGAATCGATTCAAAGAGATCGTTAGCTGCTTTAAATTATGGTGATTGCTATCATTACGCGATAGCTAATGACAATATAATAGCGATAGGGTACATTAACAAGTAGGTCACATCGTTTCTTTTCAAATATCAAGGATATACATGCGCGTAAGAACAAAATTATTGATGTTGTTTATATTTTTCTGTGGTGTATGGAAACTGTTTTACTTTTTATTTTCTCAGATACGTACAAGCTACAAAATTGAAGCGCATCTCGGTGCTGTTTTTACTAATACAGTTAATATTTGGTTATGGCGAAAAGCTTTTATGCAGCAGGGATTATAAATTTGTTAAGTGCATGAGAAAAAATGTAAAGTTATGTAGGTACTGTTTAGAAAATATGGCGTATAATGCTAATTAGATGTTAATTTAAAAATAGGTTGCTTATATTGTATTGTAATCATAATATACAAAATATAAAAAATATAACAGGGATGAGAGAAATACCTTGCTTCCTCTTCTAAAATGTATAACTGGAATTGGAGCGGGACATATAGAAAAGAATTCTATTTGAACTTCTCTTCAATTGAACAGCGTTCACTGTAATATACATAGGAACATACGAGTATCTAAAGTACATTGAAGTTGCCTTGTTCTTAAATTTGACAGCGCTATATGTAGTTTTATACAGTACTGCTTAGATTTTTCCAGTTATTATTTGTCTTGTTCGTCATATACATTTTTGGATACCAAAATGGGCTTCATGTATTAGATTGAGCATTTCTAGTATAAATGTAATGGCTACTACCTCTTTTTATTTAAAAAAACCTTGAACCATCAAATCAAAATAAATTCTTCTAAACACATGGCAATGACGCAATTTAGAATTCAACTGTTATTTATTAGGTAATTGAAGGTCAATCCTAAAATATCCACAAATACCACCCTTTGGCTCTCTTCTGCGCTAAAAACTTCGAACTGATCGATAATGATCATCATGTACAGTGGTAACCTGATAGCCATAAACAAGATGGTGAATCCTTTTAATTGCAAACTCGCATAACATTAGAATGCAGTGTACGGTAAATTTCGCAATAAAGTGAAGTTACAGAATGTGCAAACGGTACTTCAGATGTATTATTGCCTAAAGCCAGGCATGATGAAACCATAAATGTTAATGGCTAAGCGTAGCTGGACATACTAATGGAATCCTGGCAGAAATCTGCTACAAATTGCGAAAACATTCCCTTCGTTTTGTTTATTGAATATGGTGTCATTGCTACAAGAATAAATTTAGTGGATAATGGAAACCAAAAATTTTTTGTCGTTCAGTAACAATGAGCAACATGTTATTTAATAATGCCGACAATATTATCTACTAATAAAGGTTAGAAATAAGAGTGGTTGCAAGGCCCCCTTGCAACGACTCTTATTAGAAGCATTGCAGTTAGCCAAATTGGTAACTCTGCTTTTATTGTTCTAAAAGTAGCTTTTTTCTGATTTTTGATGGTAACATCGAGAAGCTAAGGCCAATTGAATTTGAGATAAATATTTGAACGTTTAGTTGCGGGCTAAGTTGTTTCGTACTATGCTTTTCCTATCATCTGTCCCGCCAACTATAACTTTCAGTTATAATTTACGTCGTTTTAAGGTTCTTGTGAAATTCCAATATTAACCCTGTTATAATCCAATTCTTGATTTTGTCAAAACCACAAAAGGACGTTTATAGCTTTTCAAAGTCCTTCATCCAATACAAGTCCAATCCATCCGATACAAGTACTATGGTGGACTCCCCAAGGTGGACACCTAATGTACCCTGTGTAACAAGTAGTCCAGTTAGTCCACTGACATTGGTATAGGTCAAAGTGACACAACTGACGAAAGTGTCACTCATTTATTTATACGTTTTATTACGATAATTTGTACAAAAAGCCACAACTAACTAATGTTGAAAGAGCTGTTATTATTTCTAAATTAGAAGACAATTGGTCTTTACGAAGAATAGCGGCGCATATGCAAGTAAGCAAATCATGTGTTTTTAAAATTAAAACCATTTGGCAAACTGAACAGCGGACAGAGAAAAGGGCCAGACCTAATGACTCATTAGAAAGATTTCTAATGAGGAAGAAGATCAGGCTTTAATTCAATATGTATTGGAAAATACGTTTACAACATCTGTTAATGCCTGTGCTGAAACTCGTTTTCCCGGTTGCAGCAAAACAGCTCGTAGACGTTTAAAAGAAGCAGGTATCCATAATCATGCACCCGCAAGGAAACCATTTCTAACAGAAGTTAATAAGCAAAATAGGTTAAATTTTGCTAATGAATTTATCAACCGCGACGAAGATTTCTGGACGTCAGTTATATTTTCAGACGAAAAAACATTTCAGTCTTGTTACAACGGTAGACTTCGCGTGTATCGGCCCCGCAATACCAGATACGATTCAAATTACATTCATTCTCTGAACCGAAGTGGACGGTTTTCAGTAAGCGTTTGGGGTTGGATTAGCGCAGATGGTATTGGTGTATGCCACAGAATTCCAGGTACCCTGACGGCTCTCCGATACCGGGATATATTGGAAAATATTATGCTACCATCAGTAAGGGCCATTCAATGACAATTTTGTTTACCAACAGGATAATAGTCCAATCCATACAGCCAACATTATAAGAACCTGGTGTAACGAAAACCATGCAGATGTTCTCCCATGGCCTGCCAAAAGTCCAGACCTGAATCCCATCGAAAATGTCTGGGCTTACATGGTAAAACAAATTTATCATACTAGAAATATTAGACCTGCTAACACCGAAGAGCTTTGGCAGGAAATACAAAATGCATGGAAAGCAGTTCGACAAAACTACGATATGCGGTCGTTAATAGGATCAATGAGAAAAAGACTGCAACATATAATTGCGGCTCACGGTGGGTCTACAAAATACTGACTATATTTTTATTGCGGTTTAGTTCATATTTCACTTTTACATTAATAAAGTTTCAAGTATTACGCCTGCCTTTAAATGCTTTTAATTAAAAAAAATCTATATAAAACGCCACTGATTGAAACCATATTTACAATACATAAAAATAAAAAAAAATACTATAGCAACTAAAAGGTGTCCACTTTAAAAAGTCCACCGCTGTACGTGTATTTCTTAAAGATCGCATTTCAAACACCACTTGGTTGAATTAAACAAACCCTCATTGATGAAAAATAGGCAATTTGAACTTACGATTAATGGATTTAAGTATTAGTAAGACGCCACAATTTCAAACTGTTTTTCTTTTGGTTGCTATTGCAGTCTAAGAATGAGGTTGCTTGTTTTCAAACTAGATTGTCTGTCCTAATGTAGCTCCTATGCAGATGTCTAAAATTAGAATCTCGAAATTATAATGGATCATACGTAAGCATATACCTTTATAAGCGATACACAATTTATCTAAAATTACTTATCACAACCGAATTTGAGCGAGATGTATTGAAAACGTAAACAGCAACCAAACCCACACCGCCTAATATATTTCTCTCAAAAATTCCTCCACAGCTTTCAATTTCTCCACGCTCTAATTTCCTTCTCATCTTTGCTTTCAACTCCACTCAGCCGAAATTAGAATTTCTACGTTGTTCCTCCACTTGTACGACAGTGATGGTGTATAGTAATAGGGGAACGAGGAATCCATGTTAGCGGCAATACAAATACACACCATCATACACATACTCGCATTGGTGTGCACGAATCAGATGTTACCAATTCCATCTCATTAATATTATTCTCCGTTATTGTGACGTACATAGACACGGTTATGCTTTACTTAGCTACAACATCGTCTTTTGTATTTCTCTGGAAAAGGGTGTAGTACTTGTTGTGCGGGCGAAAGATTGTTTCCCGCTTCATTGTAGGTGTACGCATTCACATGTTCACGTCACATCGCGTTCAGCACCCTAGTATGGATATTAGTTTTGTTATAATAGTGTTTGACTAAACGCTCGGCTCAAGGATGTTTTAGACACGGAGTAAGGACAAGAAAGCGTAAGTTTCATCTCTAATTAAGAACACGTAACACACATACATATATGTATGCATGTA
>SMLS01061186.1:0-32458 GCA_004785975.1 Popillia japonica
ATGGTTTAGCGATGATTGTATCGAGTTTTGTATGTAGCTACATAGTTGAACTTGACACAGTTGTCGTTAGTCAGTTTTATCGCGAATAAATTCGACCTGAAGCAACTTATTCGGTTGGGAGCTGGTTTTAAACAGCTTATCTTGGGTGGTTGGAAACTAACTTAAAATCAAATATACTGTTGCTTGAGTCAGTGAAACTTCTTCTAAAGCTAGCTAACCTGACTACTGAACCAGCTAAACTGCTTTCAAAGCTAGCTCATAACCAGTTAAGCAGCATTTTAAACTCGTCAAGCTGCCCACTAAACCGGTCCTTATCTAGTAGCTTAACTAGTTAAGGACTGGAAACAGCTTAAGTGATGGGGGACTACCTTTGAGCTGGCTTTGAAATCAACTTCCTAGGTAGAGAATTATCTAGGCTGGTTGATCATAATAATCAGATACACAGCTCTGATGTTGTCAAAACTAGCTCAAACCCAAGTTAGCTGTTTTGTAAATCAGCTTGATTTGAGAGCTCTAGACGAATTTGAATTCGTTAAAGGCTAGTTTTGAAGTCAACAAAACAGCTACTTTACTTTCAAAACCAACTCAAACTTAACTGAGGCACTTTCTAGACCTTTATCTTAGTATGCTGACATTCAGCCTACCCTGATACCGTTTGTAGATTTCAGCAATATCTTGACGACATCTTTTTCTCTGTTTGTCAGTCATCTTCGCTTAAAGTTGCAAGAGAAAAACACCAAATGCGAATGCAAAAAATGAACTTTGAATGACATTCGGTATACTAAACTTTTATCAGTTTTTTAGCAAATTAACTGCAATAGTATGATAGTTTCCACTGGTTTGATTTTCCAGAAAGTGTCTGCAAATATTCTTGAAAAGTAAATCTTCATCATTAAACAGCTCACTAGCTTGTGGACCAACAAGTTTTAGTTAGTTAACTTTGGCATCAAACATCTTTAGAAACTTATTTCCTATTAAGTATTTCAAGCAGTTGCGTTCTTCTTTTGGTGCTTCGATAGATAAACTGTTTAATCAAACCTAATTTAATGTGTAGGTAGCGTCTTATTTGGTTCTGAAACTAGTTTACACTTGAATAAGCTGCTTTTCATACTAGCACTGCTCGCAAAGCCAGCTCTTAGGTAATCACTTATCTAATGGAGGACTGAGGTTGCACTACATAAACATATTTCATTTGGATTTCCTGCAAACAGTTTATCTGAATTTTTGGGGAGCTGGTTCTAAAACTAGTAGCCAGTGGCATTCATAGTTGCACCAAATTTACGTATATACTGCTCTTTTATAATAAATTCCATTATCGACTTCATTAGCACTTTTGAAGGGTACAGTTTTTCTTCTATATTAATTTATTATTCATCTACATATAATAAATTTAAAAAAATGTAACTTTAATGGTGTAGATGGAAGATTTTCGTCGATTAAATTTTTAATTAAAAATTAAATTGGAAAGACTGATAAGAAGCAAATTACAAGCTTTTATTTATGGATGTAACTCGTCCTCTAACTAAATGAGGTGCTACTGTAACATCGTGTCTATTCTAGAACAACGAAAGATACGGTTTTAGTACTCGTAAACTTTATAGATACATAGGACAATGTAATGAAACTGAACGGCAGTAACATTTAACGAATCCTTTTTGCTACAGCGCCAACTATTTCCGTGCACCGAAAATCTTTTCTTAATCCCTAAAACAGAAAGACGTTCTAACATGACGGACGCGTGCAATAACATCACAATAAAAGTTCGCAGCACGCCGCAATACCCATCCATCAATCAAAATCGTCCTTATCTTCGCTTTACCCTACCTCCCCGCTTCGGCTTCAACTCCCTATTTATTTTCTTATGCCCACGAAAATTTCGACCGAGCGTATACTTCGCCGTCGAGGAAAACGATCCTTCGCCGTTCTGTAAACAATTCCCGAATTTGTCGCCGCACTACGTCGTGTGTTCTTGTCTTTCGTGCGACCGCTTGCTTGGTACACTTTTCCCCGTTCGTTTTTTTGGCGTCCATCCAAAGAAAATACGCCTGCGGCTTATCGAAATACGTTTTTAATATCGATCTCTCCGGTCGAGTCCCCTGAAGCCTTCTCTTTTTTCTCTCTTTCCGGTTTCTTCGACGACGTATCGTCGAAAACCGAAATCTCGACGGTTGAAACCGAAAAGGACGCAACAAACAAGGCAATCCATTTGTCGCCGAGAGATTGGTGTAGTAGCCGATTCATTGAAAGGGATGTTGGTTACTTGAAGAGGTTGAATAGCGCCTGAACTAGCGCAAAGTTACGTAATCGTATTACTGATAAGAAGAAAGTAGGAATTTGTACTTTTCGAGATATTTTCTTTGTTTGGAGGTTCGATATGTAGTTGAAATAAATTCATAAATATTACTTGATTCACTCTAATTATTCATACGAGACAAAGAGGAAAACGTGTTAAACAAAAAAAAAATGCTTTTATAGCTTAAGTTTCTGCATTTCGTCGCAAAACCCCCATCACGTGACGTTGTTGGGAATCCGGTCGAAATCTCGACAGATGAAACCGAAAGGGACGCAGCAAATAAGGCAATCCATTTGTCGACGACGTCAGGAGGGTATATACGGATGAAACAATAAGAGAATCTTGGCGATTGAGGTATTTTCGAGACGAGCGAAATAGGCTGGTTCGCGACTATGTAGGGTTTAAGAGCGATCCGGATCCGGACATCGCCGCTGTTATAGGCGAGCTTGTCACCGGATTAAGGTGAAGAAGTGACAGTTTCGTCGGTCGCGATGACGCAAACCATCTCAGTTGATTGATGACGATGGCTTCGGATAGGAATCTACATGCTCCTAAGGCGTCTTTACTTTAATACTATTAAATGGATCCTTCGCGGTTGCGCTGGCGTTGAAATGTTTTTGTTTAATCTCGCGTATAACGGCTTTTTTATGGGATGTCACTTAAAGACATTGTCGGAAATTAAATAGCAGTACATCCGAAAATTGAAATTATTATATATGTATATCCCAACGTGGGTTTCAGTATAAATTCCATAAAGTGATCTCTCATCAGTTAAGCTTTACCTTATTACACTTAAGCATAGCCCATATATTTCAAACTATCAGCGTCCAATAGCTGAGCCAACATACGACGCCAATTAGCCAGCCTCGCACTTGTTTCTTGTACGTAATGTAAGTATTTGTAACTGTGTTGGCAGAACCGGCAAATGATAGCTCACAGGCTAAATTGTTGGGATTGAACAAAAATTCACAAGAAGTTTGCTGTTGGTACGAGTCAGTTACTTCAGAAAGTTTATAAAATTGTTGTTGTCTTCTATTCTTCGTTACATATCTTATTTCTCCTTCACTGATTTGTAAAGTTGTATGGTTTTTTACGAAATGAATGTAGCTCAAGGAACTATAACAATGACAACAACCTAGGAGGCTCGGAAAACTTCAATTTAAATAATTATGCAAAAAAGGATGACAAGGCTAGTCTCAACACTTAGTGCTATAGTTCGCATTGGTAGTCTTCCTATAGTTACGGTCTTTCCACGGCCAAGTTAGTCCTCAGTCCTAGTGGGTATTTGAACTATAAAAACGATCTTGTAATGATTGGTGGCGATTTCATATATCAATATCTATCATTTTCAGTAGGTTGTAGCTGCAGGTGCAGGCCATGAAACTCGGCGATAATAAATGTTCTAGAACATGAGTGATGATGTCCAAAATGCACTATATAGTAACGAATGCTGTGGGTAAAAATAGATTTCTAACACCACAGTTACACTTAGATTTGTCAGTCACATTTTTTCAGTAAGGATAGTGGAATGAGTAATTTTTGAAATCTTTAAAGAGACAACATAACACAACGATTGCCCATTAGCCTACACTACGCCACTGCTGTTGTTGCTCCTAAACGGAAATATTCAGAACTACTCAGACCACTATGTACTTCATTTTGCGTAATTGACAGTACTAAAGTAGTTTCCTGCATTTCCTTATCAAAATGAACCGAATTGCAGTTCGTTCAGCCAAAAATATCCTGTTAGATGTGAACGAAGATGAACTGAAGTATTGTCCTCAAAAGCAAATCTAAGTTATCAAACTAAAGTTATCAACATGTGTTAAGACGACAGCTAGCACAACTGAGATCGGATTTACTATGACCTACAATATTGCTTGGGTAAATTACCTCTAGACAAAATGAAAAGAAATATTACTGATGTCTTTCTATTTTAGTTCCAGAAAATCAAAAATTGTTCACATTGATCAAGCCAATATTCGTGCATCTAAATATACTATAAGCAACTTGCAACGGATTTTGGCAAATTGCTAAGTACTAAGTTTGATCTGAGACAAACTACTGGAGCTTGAAGGTGAAGCACCCCTAGCTATATGTGTTTGGTATGTAAGAAATAATGTAGAAATAAAAGAACTGTCAATCATTATTGCAATTAGACATAATAGACCAAATTGGCCAATTGGAGCCAAAATTAATTGATATTTTCAAGCCTTCCTTGCAAGAAACAGATCATCCACATCAAACAGTGAACAATATCCTGACAAAATTGTTTAATTTCTTAGAACTGTTTAAACAACGGCTCATTGCAAAACACGGAGAAAGTCTTTTGGAACTTGAAGATTTTCTGAATTTGGTTTTCTGTTGTTGATTTCCAAATTCTATGACAAATGTCATTAAAATACCATCTTAAGTCAATTTACAACCATGGGTGTACTAACACCTTCTGAGCAGCCAATACCTCCTGAGGCAGGTAAAAGTTTTTGGATTTTTCATGTTAATGCATGAATTATTGTAACTCTTATTCTTCAGACGACTTTTACAGTTAACAAAGCTATTCCTTTGTGAAAGACCTGATTTGTAACATCAGAGTATGTAAACTGCTGATAGCAGAAAATATTGCTAAAAGATTTAGACCAGACACCAGCACTGTGTGTAGTTTCTTATTAACGTTTTGAAAAATTCCTGTTTAGAGTTTAAGCCATGGAAGCTTCAGGATAAAGGATTGACACCGATAAAACAAAGTGATATTGGAAAATTAATATTTTGGCTACTTCATATTATTCCAATTTTCAGGAGTAAGATACATACTATAAAGCAAAGAAAACAGTGCAGCAGGTCTCCATTGTTTTGTAGTATGTAAAACAAATGGTAAATTACAAACATTTTTGTCATTTTATATATTAATGTTGTGCCTTTTATAAAAGCTAAGAAATAGGTGGAATAGGTGTAATAGGTGTAATAGGTGCTTGTGGGATAAATGGTAAATTCACTTTATTTGCAAGACAATTAAAAATACATCAAGCATTTGACTCCAATGAAATGGTTTGATGAGTTAATTCTAGCGATTATCAACTTTTTTTTCAAATTGTGTAGCATATATTTATTTTCCTTTATTGAACAGAGATTTGTTGTCTTATAGTATACGACATATCAATTTTAGTTGCAAATTCAGAAGAGAAGAAATAATTAAAAACATTACAGAACGTTCTTTCCTCAAAAATATTACCTGATTCTAGAAAATTAGAAAATAATTAATACAGCTACAACTTTGAGCATAACACTGGGTATATAAACTGTATATCTGCTGGTCACTCCTGCTATATGGTGTGAATGCTTTTTTCCATATCTGTCTTATCAAATAAATAAGAATCTGCTTTTTGTGTAGTAAATGTAGTAAACAAGTAATTATTAATTTAATATCGTTAATATGTTTCAACAAACAATTTTAAACTTAAACTTCTCAGTTTTTTATTCTAACCTTAATGTCATTTACCACTACAGTAGTATTTTGTATTTGATACAAACATTCAAGTAATTTTTCCAAGAGTGCATTGACTTGCATTGTAGAATTGTCTGCATTGCATTGATTGTCCTTTTTAAAACTGAATATAGGGCATGTTAACGTTATATGTTTAGAGATAACAAAAAACTCACTGTATGTACAAATTTATTTATAATTTTGAAATTATGAACAACAAGACTCAAACAAAACTATGTATTGGGTAAATGAAAACATTTGAAAGTAATTGTGCGAAGTGACCACCCTCACGTTCTAAACAATAGGCCAAATAATTATAGCATTTTTTAAGAAATTGGGATTCAATGCATTACACGCAGCCATGTTGTGACAAGCCAGGCGAGCATGGCAGCCAAGGGATAGGGCCACATTCACGTATCCAGCGATCTGCAGACATTTCATTAAGAAATCGCGTAACAGCAGCATTAGAATGTGGTGGAGCCTCGTCTATTGGGAACCACACATTTTCAACGTTTAAATTTTGTATTTCTGGAGTAGGTAACACGTATTCCAAGGAGTTCTAGAAACTTATTTGCGTTAAGCTCGCCATCGATAAAGAACGAACCGATAAGGGCGTTGCCTATTATTCCAGCCCAAACATTAATCCTCCCATTATACTGGGTGTGGGGTAGATTATGCACCTGGTGGTTGGTTTGCGACCAGTACCTATTGGAATATGAAAGGAGTAGGAAAACGAGAATTGAAATTACAGAAGTAGGAACAAGGCGATAGTTTCGGGCATTTACCCTTGCCATTGAAGGAGAATGATGCTTCATCTCTAAAAACTACTTTTTCTAAAATATTTTATATTTATTTTATCATGTTCAAATAGTTGCTGGTGACTGTCACAATGAGCTCAATTGATTCTCTTCAACTTAATATAATATTGTCAATTCTACTTCTTCAGTAAGTACATGAGAAACCTTTGTCTTTTTTCTGTGCAAATTCACCATACAACCTTCGGTATTAAATTTCATAATAACATAATAACATAATAACATTACCATCCTACCAACGGATGGTAATGATCTGTCTGGATAATTAACTGAAAACAGATCACGACTACTGCGCACAATGATATTAGCCTTATACCAATTTACAATTGTTATTTTTTCTTCTGTAGTGTGCATATTAAACTAAAACTAAATAGAAATTAATATTAAATTAATATTTGCTTTGCATTTGTTTGACTTACATTGTATAATGTCTACAATGCATTGACTTGTCCATTCTAAAACTGAATATAGGGCAATAATAAAGTTATATGTACAGATATAAAAATATAACTCACGGTATATTGCTAGTACTACCAGCTCCTAATATGTGTTTGGTAGACTTATCGCAGTTATACTATTTGTCTAAGAACTTAAATTGAGCACCTCTCATTCATTCTTTGCTATCGAGGCGCCTGCGGTGCGTGTATATATACATTGTAAATATACCTACATACATATGTATGTATTCTTCCGTTTACCTGCAAATATATTTCGCTTTTGCAAGTATCTTGTTTGTGTTTCAACTGCGAATGATATGTGTAAATTTAGATAAACAGGTTAATTTGTGACTTTCTACGTATAATGTCTATATGAGTTAAATTTACTTTAGAATATGTGATTGTCTTATACGCTTTCCAGCACTAAATTAAAACCAAATATGTTTTCCTTTCATTTATTCAGCAACCAGCTTCCAGACAAAATCTATCTTAAAGCAGCAGATATATTGCCTGAACTAAAGCAATGCGTTCTGCGCATATTACCATTTATCGTGACAGTACACAATACGCAATTATTTATCGCATCCTGTTGTTAAATGATTATCTAGATATAACCGTTTTCGATTCTATAACAATTCCGCGTTTTCTATTATCTCCAAATGCAGTATATCACCGACTAGGACATTGTTAGTATAACAAAAATCATGTCTAGAGCACGTATTACATTACCGTGAGCGACACAAGTATTTCCCAGAGAGATTGTATCACGCGAATGGAATGAGACAAATATGCCTGTTATCACGACATCCAGCCATAAAGAAGCAATGCCGAGGAGAACGATCGCAATTTGAAACTTGTTCGCTATGGAGGAAAAAACACAGGCGAAACTATTTTGCTCTTCTCTCTCGCTTGTACATAACATAAACTTATATTTAAGCTCCCAGCATGAAGAACCGACGGATATATCAAAATTTGCTTTAGAAATATTGTACTGTTGTTGAGAACGTTGTATACGGAGTTAAGAATCTTTATTCTGGAAAATTTATTGCGAACGTATTCGATAAAGTATTAAGATTTGCTGCATTGTAATACCTACAAGTTTAGAATTTAAAATGGAAGAAATATTTATGGAATCGTTGCTATTTTTCTTGGTAGACTTTTACTTGGAGCTATTGTCAGCATTTATTATTCATAAATCTCTCCATATATATAAAACTAAGGTTTTGATGTCTTGTATTTTGAAAGAGAAATATTTTGCCTTTATAGTGAAAGAAATGCAAAAGGAACGAGATCGCAACAATGCCATAATCAATTAGCCACCCGGTTTGTCCTTTCTGATGTTGTGCATGGCAATAACCTTATGTAACGTAATCCAAGATGATTGCCTCAGCTAGATGGAAGAGGAAGTTAAAGAAATTGTTCTAAAGTTCTGTGTAAATAATAATGGCAGACCTAGAGAAGGTAACTACGATAAAATGCGTCCAAATGTTGGGATAGTATACAGAGTCTCCCACGGAACTGGCTAGTTAGAAGTTTTCGGACATACAGAAACCCTTCAGTTTTGAAAATTTTGAGTTCGCAATAATTTGGTACTTACTTTCTTACTAAAATATTTTCAAGTTTCTTGCACTTCCGGTTAACCGCCGCGAAGTTTGTTATTTTAAATGGAACGCCCTATATATTATTACGTTTTTGGATTCAGCATCAAATTCTATGACGATTACAACTAGGGTTTTCTATACCTATCTTCAGCTGTTTCTAAGATATTACGATTTTTATAAAAATTCTGACATTTACATTGCTATATTTAACTGATTAATTTTCACTTACTGTAAGTGCCAGAAATCTGATATTTTAAAACTGCCAAATACTAACATTGTCTCACCAAAACGTAGTAACATTTTTCCTTTATATCATACAGGGTGTTCAAAAATTTATGATACATCAACCAATTTTTAAAGTTGTAAAACTCAATTTTTTCAAATTGAACACCCTGTATATTTTAACACTGTTGGGCGCAGAATTTAATTCTATTTAATTTTAATTTTAATTCTATCGTTCTATCGTTTCGCTGTAACTCTCCATATAGCTATCTCCAGTAGTTTGCTTTCTATGTATTCCCATTTTATTTATAATGCTTTCAAATGGCGAATAATATTTTATCTGGGATGCTATGACTTTGACATTACAATAAATTATTGTTTTGAGGGAACATTATTGTTGTAATCGTTGACCATTACGTATTTTGTGACGTGCATTATTGTGTAATTTATTAATAAAAATAATGGAAAATATTGGAGTTTACTCAAATCAGTATATTTTAAATTTATGCTGCTTCTGAAGATTTGGGCATTTTAAAATCATCTGTCCACAGGATTCTAAAACAAAATAAGATGCATCCTGTTTCAGATACTCCAATACAAGCTTTCTAATGAACCGAAAAGAAATGAATTCTATGAGATAATTTTCGTTCGACCTTTTTTTGTCTAAAATGATTTGGAATGACGAATCAAAATTTACTCGCGAGAGAATAACAGACGGAAGAAACTACAAGAAATTCGTATTATTTGAAATTCTTTTCCTTAAGTACTAGTGTTCGGTCAAGCAGAAACGGAAATGCCAGAGGCCTCGCGTTTTAAGACTGCCAAATAGTGACACTGATTTACCAAAGTGTAGTAAAACGTTTACTTCTTAAAAATTGGTGATACACGCATTAATCTTTCAAGTTACAAAACTCAATTTTAATACAAATTATTAAATACATAGATACAACACTTATAACAGTAATTATATTTGCACAAAATTTGCAAGACAACGTAAAAATAAAAATATAAAGTTCTTCCCGCAATTTTTTGGCATCCTGACTATAAAATAAATTTAAAGAATCTTGATTTAAGCAAACTCCAATATTTTCCATTATTTTGTTTATAAATTACAGAATAATGTATACTTATCTCACACGAAATACGAAAACAATAATTTATTGTAATGGCAAAATCATAGCCTACCAGATTATTATTCCGCCATTTGGAAGCGTTAATAAATGAATGGGAATAGAAAGCAAACTGTTGGAGATAGGTATTGGGCGTGTTACACTAAATCGATGTAGAATTGTATTCTGCGTCCAACAGTGTCAAAAAATACAGGGTATTCTATTTGAATATCATGAATTTTTGAAAACCCTGTATGATGTAAGGAAAAAATGTTACTACGTTTTGGTGAGACAATGTTAGTATTTGGCAGTTTTAAAATATCAGATTTCTGGCACTTACAGTAAGTGAAAATTAATCAGTTAAATATAATGGTGTAAAGATCAGAATTTTTATAAAAATCCTAATATCTTAGAAACAGCTGAAGAACCCGAGTTCGTCATAGAATTTGATGCTGAATCCAAAAACGTAATAATATATAGGGCGTTCCATTCAACTTCGCGGCGACTTCCGGTTAACCGGAAGTGCAACAAACTTAAAAATATTTTAGAAAGGAAGTAAGTACCAAATTATTGCGAACCCAAAATTTTCAAAACTGAAATGTTTCTGTAAGTCCGAAAACTTTTAACTAGCCAGTTCCGTGGGAAACCCTGTATAAGTTAATTTAGTCTGACTGCCTGATGCTTATCGTGATCACATATTTTTCTGCACACAGGCGTCATCACTATCAATTGGCTGATGAATTGGTTGAGCAGAGTTTGGAGTAGGCCATGTTTTAGCTTAGATGGTAAACTGCTATATTGCTCTATTACCTTAAGTTGCTGAAGTAGTCTGATATTGTTGCCTTTATTTTTTATTAAATTTAGAAACCCTAAAAGAATTTCGACAAAAACTTATTCTTCAAAACAATGGATAAACCCTGTGTCACCATTTAGTCTAACCGAGTCTTTGATAAATCTTTGGCTTAGTCGATCTTGAAGCAATACCAGTGGAATATACATGTCAAAATAAACTCTATTTTGCAGCCTATTTTGGCGTCCGAAGAAAAATCATAAATGCTTGCAATTTTTCCCAATATAGGGTAAAGTCGCCCATGTTGAACCGACTCCCAAATTGAACCACTTTAATTTTATAATATTGCAACACGGTAAGAGCCAGCTACATATGAGATCTCGAAAGTGTATGAGTGGATACCATAAAGGTGCCAAATATCACACACAGAGTGGATCAACGACTCGTGTTATCACTAAAGAAAGTTTTCCACGTGTGTACATGCAATATTTTGTGTTTTTGTCTAAGCAAATATAAAGTACCTTGCAAAAGTAGGTAAAATTCAATTAGTTCATAAAGAAGTACAGATCTTAGGTTACGTTTAATACCATTAACAATTTCGTATACGCTGTTTGTTTTCAATTTTTAGGTTCTGTTTCTAATTTTGTTAGATTGCTCAAATTGAACCGAGTCTAGTTTCTTAAATTGAACTGCTGAAATGTCCGTGCGGCATCTAGTCCAATAGTTGTCTCTCAGCCAAGGAGTGCAGAAGCTAATTGATAGTTCTGTAAAAGTGTTCAATGATAGACTATAAGGATATGATTCAATGCATGCGATGCAAGACGTGGTTTCACTGTGAATGTGTGAGTGTAGGCCTAGAAATTTGTTTGTGGAGTATGCGTCCCATGATAATTATTATATGTTTCAATTTTGTTTCACTCTTTATTTGAACTTAGTAATTACTTTCATAATACAATTTACAAACAATTAATACAATTTACGACATGTTTCTATACCAAGTTCATTTAAGGAAACCAGTGGTTCAACTTAGGCAACTCGTTTCTGAAATTGAACCATTTGCAACTACAACTATTGTAATTAATATTTATTAGTTCCTTTTTTATAATCCTCGTTTATCATCCACATTATTTTCCTAAATATTCAATAAACATTTTTCCACAATTTCATCTACTTGTTTTAATTTTACGGAAAGTTACAGTTGTTTCTATAAATTTTGGTTCAATATGGGCGACTTTACCCTAAGTAATGGCCTTTGCAGCAAGTTTAAACTAATTCGATTCAATCAATTAGTTTCAACATTTAAATTCAGTTTTTCTTTAAGGGTAGTGGGGGAAGGTAGTGGCTCCTTTCAGCAAAAAATTCAGCCAATTTACGTTTGCTGAATTTCCTATTTTAAGCTATCAGCTTGAATTAATGACTGTTTCAACTTGACAAGAACTATGTATGTGTATTCGCTTAAAAACTATATTCTGGTTGTAGTTATTCCATTCTTCATGGAAAAATTTTGAATATGATGGAGCCTATGCTAAAATATACATCTAATGCGCCTGACAAAAAGGAAATGTTCTGTAGCAGCACCTTCTTGGCGCATTTTGATATTTTTATGGAACTTAGGTCTTACTGAGGAGATAATGTTGGATGGACGAGCAGTTTTCTGAGCTCTATCTTTATTCAAAAAATGTTTTTAGTGCGCACTCAATCCCATCAGTTGGATGGTAGTATTGTCGAGATATCTCTTAGGATTCTCTTAGATCACATTTAGAGATGTTTTTGCGTAGATCTTTCTACACTCGTTAAAATGTCGCATAGTGGTAGATATCCTCAACATGTAATGTGCTTATTGGTAACATTAAATCGTGTCCTCCCAATGCTACAATAAAGGTTAGTTTGACCAGGTCCTCAGAAGAGATTATTGGAGAAAAAATTATTCAAGAGCAGTAGATTACATTTTGCTATATCGCGGCAATATAAGAATACTTTAGCGATAAATTTTCAAATGAATGAAAATAAATCCATAGATTTGGAAGATCAAAAAGAAGAAGTTGTTCTTTCTACATCTGCAAATAACCAACAACGTAAAAAGGAAGATTTTACCACAAAAGATAGGTTTTCACCGTGTCATTGCACTATGAGCCAATTTTTTTTATTTATACTATTCAGGCAGCAATGTTTGCTTTAGAAAGTGGGCACTTTTGGTGCTTATAGTTAAAATGATAATAAAAACCGAACACAGAAGTTTCCGCAATTATCTCAATCCTCAATCGAATCTGGTTTTTAGATGTTAGACTAAACTAGACTACTAAGAACCACCAGTCGAAGACATGAAACAATTATTTCAATATATTAATTTCTCTGGTATAGGGATCATTCCTTCACAAACTTCAATCCAATTTGCAATGTTGCAGGATTGTATTTCAAACTTTCTTAAAGTTGCTCCCTTCCAAATCCATGGTAGAATTCGGATTCATATTAGACAGTTCAAACGAGTGTTGATATTTTTAATAACTAGTAAAAGAAATATTAAAAGTAAAAATGGAGTAGCTTTCTTTTAAATGACCTACTATATTATTTGAACACACTGTTTTAGTGTGTTCTGACCATGGTATTCAATTCCTAAAGACATATCATTTACTTCATTTAGAGTGTATGTCTTGTTGTTGTTTTGGCAACACAATAGACTCATGCCATATCTCTCTCCTTATTTGTTTCCTTTTTTTTTAATATCCACTCATTCAAATATCGAAAGAAAATATTTTGGTGAGGACAGTACATCTATAAACACTGCCTTATAACTTTTACAGCTGTTGTTTTTAGTGTTCTGATCCAACCCCCTGAAACAAAATGATCAGGACAAAAATTTGAAAACAATTAAATAACTGGACCAATTTGACTGATCATAAGAACCTTTTTGAAGTTATAAAGCAAGTTATTATGTATATACATACATACACACGAGATCTTTTGCCACTTTTGTCAATTACTTTAGCTATGTCACGTGTATGTATATGTATGTATATAAGTTATAATTATCAATAAATTACTATTATTATTATTATTATTATTATCTTTCCAAAATGATCCACAAAAACAAAGCTCTTAGTTTCTTCTTTACTTGCCATTGAGATAAAAGCTAAAATTCCTTCTACTCCAGAATAATATTACTACATCTCCAAAGAGAGCATTCCCATTTATTAAATTTTTTGCTCTATGAATCGCGCCAACCCACGCATTAGGAATAACATGATTTCCAGGAAATTCTAGGTGATCTTCTTACCGAGAATTTATTTACTAAATTACATAGAATAGAGAGATGGGCATATGTCAAACATATATGTAACTACATAAAGCTACTGTTACGATTTTGCTGTAACAGTCAACCTTCTATTCTGAAAACTCCGGTCGATATTTCCCCACCAAGAACCCAGCATGCAGCCGGACTCAAAAGTACGGTACCGTGGAAGCTGTACCTCAGCTCGGCTCTGAAATATGCAATGAATACATTTCGAAAATCGCTTCCCGTATATACGAGATGAGATGCTTGAAATATAACGCGGAATTATGTTATCTATTACAAGTTTTCATTTCTACCTCCGGTGTAGGATGCGGGCGCGGAAATCGATTCGCTTCGCAAATAAAAATGAAACAAAAAAGAGAGAGAATGTATAGCGTATTGCGTCCGTATATGAGATAGCCTGGCGCGACGGCTGGAATAATATTTATTTCTGTAAAATAGATTTCGGTAATTGAATTCGTTTCGTGGTTCGAATTCTATGGTTGATATGTTTAGTACTTACAGTGTCTTACGGGACCATTTTATACACCTTCCTTGAGTTTTGTAAAGATGAAAACAGGAAAATATTCTGATTAGATTTAGTTTACAAACAATTACGCTGTTATTTACTTACCTTACGATTACTTAACTTCTTTTAATGCATGAGACTCTTTGATATTAATAATAATAATAATAATTTTGAATTGGCTATTAGGGAGGGAAGGTTTGTTAGACCCCAACTTTACTCCCATGTAACCCAATAAAACGCCTTGATTCATAGGTAACAAATATAAAATAATCTTTATCAAATTACTACATATAAATAAAAAATAAAAAAACGGTAACGGAACTTGTTTCTTATACTATAACAAATTCAAAAGAAAATAAAAATAAATTTTAATTTAATTTAATTTAATTCAAGAAACTGTTAAGTTTATTCAATTGTTCACACGTAACTTAACAAAGAAATAAATAGGCTGTCATTTGATGTCGCCTTGCAAAACAACGGATAGATGGCGTTATGCCTCGATATCAAATTATGGCTCGTTATTTTTAAAATAACATAAAATCGTAAATAAATAATTCTTTATGGAAATTTTCAATAAATAATTCAGCTCACAAGTACTTAAATTGGTAATTTTACGACTAACCTTGAGCTGCTGGATAGTAATTTTTTCAGTTTGGTTCTTTTCTAATTCTAATTCGTCAGATGGTGTTGGTATTCTGTCAAACAGGTGGCTTGGTCGGAGATAGATTCAGGCAAATTGTGAACTCTAGCTGCTGGAACTCGGCTGTTCTTTATTCAATTTAAGGTGTACCTAACTTGTTTAAATCAGTTGATTCTCATGTAGTAATATTGACTCGATTTCCTCTACACTCTACTTTTTTTTATTTTAGGTTATGTTGAACTCAGATGTCAAACTTGTGAATTCTGTTGTTTTTATCAATTATCGGAGCACAATTCAACGTGGTGTCTGCTTCGATGGTTGGAGCGAGAATGATGCGATTTTGTTGAGGCATTCTTCAGCTTTTTTCGCAAATCCTGACATCTTATTGGCGGATGAATAGCGTCGTGATTTAAACAAGTGCAAATCGTTTTGCAAGTACCAAACTCAACTTTTTATTCTCTTTTTGGATTTTCAAACGAAGGTGAAACTCGTGTTTTCCTTATTCAAAAACGTATACTGGTGCAATTTGGTAAATTAGAAAGATCTCTTTCAGTTTCGGATGTGTGCTGATGCATTTGCAAAATTTGTGTTGAATTCGGCCTTTTCGCTTGAAACTGATGCTGAAATCTTATTATTGACATCGTTACCTTCAATTTGATGGTTTTTACACTTCCGGGATACGATGTTTTTCAGGAAATTACCTACTTTTGCGAGCTGACTCGGCTTACATCAAAGTGACTCTTATTTCTTTTAACATTATTTTTACAATAAGATATGTCATGAATTAGAACATTACAATAGTGACTCTTTCTGCTGAATTACATTACTGATTATTTCCTTTCTAGCTCGTAAGCGGTATTTGAAATCGACATTTGACATTTGTCGAGGGTTTTCCTCATATTTCTGTTTTAAAATCAAGAAATTTATTTACTAGTGCAACTGTTATATGCAAGCTTTAATGAAAATTTAGGATTAGAGAGCAACATTTTTGAATATAAGTGAAGATTTTAGTGAAATGACATCGGAAACATAGATATTCGTATCCTTGGTGAATTTGATTGTATTATTTGAGTTTTAAATATGAAATTAAAAGTTGCAACACTGCAACCAGAATAATCTACTGCATCACTACATAAATCACTGCATCACAGAAAATGAGTTTAGGCACCAAATTGCAGGAGCTTATTGAAAACTTAAAAAGCAAAGAAACCGCATGCCACCCCAATGCCCAAGTTTCTTCAAAGGTAACCTTAACTCTGTATGACATTTTGAATTATATATTGAACAATTAGACATCTAACATAGATGTATTAAAACCTTTTCTTGCTAGGCCCAAGTTCTCGTGAAGATTTGCCACCTGTATGGTAATTTGCACCTTGAAGTTTGGACACAGTCACAAACATATCGTACTTAAAGAGTGTTAAAACTCCAGTAGAGGGTACATACTTTAATATATATATATATAAACAAGAACTTAATTAATACTCTGTCTTTTTAATAAGAAGCAGAGTGTAGCTTGTAATAGTCGGAACTAATATTTAAGACTTCATAACCAATTCAAATACGATTTAACAGCTTAAATATAAGTTAAATTAAGGGCTCCTAGGACAAAGAAAAGGCATGATTGCAGATGTGGATACCATTGTGTGAAAAAATCAGTGAGAAAGAGCTCGCTCCTTCCTTCTCAAATTATAAATTTTACCAACATGAAATGACAACAGAGTACAAATCTGTTGGTGGTTTCTTTATTTGCACTACAAACAAACGGAAAAATTTATAACAAGAAACAAAGTTTGTTAGCAAGTAGTAAATGAAGAGCGGTAATTAAAATAAACAGAAGCCTACAACTAAGTTAAACATAAAATTCTACCAGGCAATTTCAATTTGTAAAGACATAAATGAAAATAAGTAAAATAACTACTGCATTCCCAACAACTCTTGAGTGTGCTACTGAGTAGCACACTCAAGCACTGAACTTTTATTAAAAGCAATGGTGATAAAATTTCTACGTCGCAGACCCAAGTGATGAACATTCAGCCTGCATAGGGTGTAGTTGGGCCACCTGAAAAATGTTATTCAAATCGGACAAATTATCATGCAAGACCTGTTCCTTATTAGAAAGAGTAAATGAATGAATATCATCAGCATACATAGAGATTCTACAGGTTTTTACCGTCGATGGTAAAAACGCAGTATAAATAATAAAAAGCAAAGGGTCTAGTGTAGAACCATGAGGAACGCCACGCTCTACACGAATAGGCTCTGACACGCCACTGGGTAATTTAACATATTGGCTTCTGTTGGATAGATTAAGGTAAAAGAATTGAATAGCTTCCGTGGAGAGCCCTATGCAGCTCGGAATTGATAAGAGAATATTATGATCCAACGTGTCAAAGGCTTTACTGAAATCCAGCAAGACTAAGCCAGAGGCGAGACCTTTCAGTACCCCGTCAGTACATTCTATAAACAAGTTGTACAATTATGGCCAAGGCGAAATCCAGATTGAATATTGGATATATTGTTATATAGATTTAAATGAGCTCGCAGCTGGAAATTTTATCTAAAACTTTAGACAAGGCAGGGAGCGAACTGATCGGTTGGAGATCTGAAAAATGGTTAGGGTTACTTTTTTTAGGAATAGAAATAACGATAACCTGTTTCCAAGCAGAAGGGAAGGTACTAGATAAAATGCAAGAATTTATGATGGTATTCATACCTAACGCACACAAGAAAAGGTATATAAAGTCAAAACCTTCCGAACCCATTTGCTTACCAACATTTCCCCAAATCATTTGGAATCCCAGAAGTATTTATAAACATAAACGCCTCATTGGTATCAATTAAGCACTTAATTAATAGCTTTAAGTACCTAGCTTGATTTGCAAGATGCTCAAGGTCATAAAAATCTATACTTTACTGAATGATAAACTTGTGTATGGTTTACCCATGACTGTTGTCAAGGACAGATGCTGTTTGCTCTGCTGTGTTACATATTGGCGAAGTATCTTGGACGATTGCTAGCTGTACAGTAATGATAAGAACAAGGAAGATGCTTTAACGTTCGTTAAAACATGGCATGATTGAGAGAAGCTGGAGATTAACGCTCCTAAAACCTATGACGTACCTTTTACTTGAATAAAGACCCGATACCCGGCTAATCACTTAAATACACATATTTGAAGGCAAAATAATTCTGGAATCAGAAGTAAAATATCTGGGAACCATCATGACTAACTGCTCGTTTGTCAATCTCATGTAACAAAAACAGTAATATCAGAAATTTACAAGTACGTAATTTAGACCACCTAATATAGCCCCCATTAGTGTAGCTCCAGTACTACGTGGTGGAAAAAGGAAAATATGTGTGATCAATGCACTTATTGCAACGATATTCCAAATTAGCAATCCTTTAATTGTAGGTCAATGAGTCCAAGTCCTCAGAATATCTATTTCCAGCAGCGATTTCCTCGGAATTAGACGGAAATATTTTTCCACTGAGCCATTTCTTTAATTTTGGAATTCCAATTTATGAATTTTAGCTATAGCAATCGCAGAATTGTGGGTAAATGGTGCCAAAAGTTTGCCACAAACCCCTCAATCAATTTGAGTTTTCACTCTGGTGTGGGTAATAGCGGCACCCTACGCCCAAACAATTTTTAGTTTCTCAACTTTATAGTTAACATTCTGTGTTGACTGTTGACCAAAATCTTTCCTATTATCCAAAACTTTTTGAATTATATCGGGGACTTTCATTATAGAGTTTGACCTTGTACGATCGTACATATGTTTGCAAACCATACTTTTATCATCGCAAACTGAGTAGCGGACTTCAGTAGTGTTGAATGCAGCTTTGCTTTGATTTCGCTTAGCGCTAGACTTTTACATGAAATTATTTTATTACTGGTCTTAAGTCAGATTTCTTCTTTATTACAAAACTACAAAATGGTGCCATCTCTGTGTTAAGTTATCATCTTTGTAATAGGAGCGATCAAGTACCTACACATCTCAATTTTTAAATTTGGCTTTTGACAAAATCTTTTGCTTCACCAAATTTGTTAGTTCCAGTAAGGAGGAGCGAATTAGTGAACACAAAAAGAGAATATGATAGATAACGCATCCTGAAGAATCCAAATTTTCCAACTAATACATTTTTAGGTTTGGTCACCAGGCACAGTTCAGAGAGTACATCGCAAGACATTCAATATCATTAGAAATGACAATAGGCCTTAACTGTTTATAGGATCTCATTAATGAATGGTGTCGATAATAGACGGTTTTAAAGCATCATGTCCTTATCTTGTTTTGTATCAAATTGTGCTGTTCATACTATTTTGGTAACCAAATAAAAATAATGATAATCATTTTGCTGATTCAGTATGTTACATAGACATTTGGAAAAAGGCGGATGTTCCAACACTGTATCACCAGGTATAAAATACGGAAATAGGGATTCATTGACGTATTTTTATTTCAACTGAGTTATGTACACGTATGTGATTATTTACGCAATAGAACCTCCCCATAAAATTGTTTTTAGAACGTTCTTCCACAACCCATACAACTCCAGAACGTCTCGGAGCAGAATATCTTGCACTCTTGAAATTGCTTACAAACTTAATAGCAAATTTATATCTATAGAAAATAGAGCAAAATTTAATAGAAATTTACCTTACGGTGGATGTAAATAATGCTGTTTTAGTGCGGACGTTCCTCGTATCCCGCTCGGAAATGGTCGAACGATAACAATATTAGCTATTTTCCGTTATACGATTTGAAGTTTATTCAATTCTGGTCGTACCCTTAAAAGCGTTTACCTTTCGGATTTTCTGAGATAATCGAATAAGTGCTTCACCGAGGAATTAGACTAAATGAGTAGACGTTTCTCTTTATGCAGCGTAATTGGTATTTAGAAGATAATGCTTGCTGTATTGATTGGTGAAATTAGAGATGGCCGTATAAATTAAAGTCGTGGATATATAAAATATACGAAAAAACAGTTTAAGTAGTTAAATCGAAATGGAAGAAGTATTGAAGGCGTTCTCAACATCGTAGCTGTATGGTGTTTATTACAAGGATGTGTAAACATTCAAATGATTTTAAAACAGAGTGAAAATCATTTGGTTTGGCCTTCAACAAACCATTCATTATTATCTTTCTAATGCTCTTGAAGCACCTAATTTCTCTTAACTGTGAGTAGCTTGTCTATTGAGTGCTAGAGAAACGGCTGTATCTTAATTAAGAAGCACCAATATTGCTTGTATAGTGGAAGAAAATCTATCAGGAGCAGGATGGACGTTTTCTTAACCATAGAATCCTCAGATCTTCTTATTCTATCAAGAATTTTTGGGACCAGTTAAGGTATTCCTGGATTTCAAAGTTCGCTGCAGTTGTTTGGCAGAATTTCCAACTTTATGACTTTACTTTTAGCAATGTTTAAATCTGTAGTCTATTTATCTAGTCTGTTTCTGTTGATTTACTCTTTACTCCATATATGTTCTTTGATATCCCCAAATATATTAGATTTTGAAAGAAAAATAAATTTTATGTTACATACAGTAACTTGAAAAGCTTATTTCTGTAATTCAACAACTTCCTCTGTAAATTTTAATTAAAATTACTCTTCAGGAGGTTTCCTGTTTGCTTTATTTGTAAACTTTTCATCAAATAATTTTTAAAAGTTTTTTTTACGAGTTCGCAATTATGCTCTCTGTAATGTAAGATATTATATATTTATTAGGCGAGTTAGTAATTGAATCGACATCTAAAGTTCACAAAAAATTTCATAATTCGTTTCTTTCTAATTTTCTATTCATCTATATAAAATAATTTTAATGCAATACCAGTTTTTAATTAGCTCATAAATATTAATTCGAATCAACCAAGAATCTCGTCGGCGCAAAATCATGGATAATTAAAGTAAAATTCGCGCCGAGCTTTCGCGCCTCTACAACAATAACATCAACATTCTATCTTCTTTTCTCTCTTTCGTCTTTTTAATTCCGCTAGAGAAGGCGTAAAATGATCTCATCATTTTTGATCTCTGGGCGGCGCTTCTTCTGTTTCATTTTTTTTTCTTGTAGCCCAGTGTGAAAAAGTCTTCCAGGGTTGCCTCGTGTAGATGCAAATTGGTTTAACTTTATACTTTAATTTTGCACGGAGACAAGGTCAAGTAAGACAATGCGACAGGCTCTACGTTCTTAAACAAAAACCTCTTCCTTCCTTGTCCTCGTTTATATAGGTAGCGGAATTTTATATCGCCGGGCGGATATGTTACTCAGGAACACGGGGCCGTTAACGTTAAATGATTTTTGCAGCAGGCTTACAGCGGAGTTGCGTTATTAATTGAGATCTGGGGACGTGCCGGGATTTGTCTTGCTTCATGAATTATGTTTATTTTTCGGACGTGACTTATTCGGAAAATGGCGAACGAGAAGAAATTTGAAAGAGATTGGCGTTTTATTTAGTGTATTCTCTTGACGAAGGTAGAATAAATTAATCTGGTAAATTGCTTTCATCTAAGATTAATATATCCGAGGCTTTTGCGTAAATAAAAAATAATTGAAGCAGGTCGTTTCTTTGTTATTCAACGTACCTAAAAGTAATTTGTTTTCGTAAGTCAATTTCCTGTAAATTGATATTGAATCTTTGAGAGTTTGATAAACGCGGGTTACTCTCAAAGAGTACGGAATAAAAATTGAAAGAAAATCGTTAATAAATTAGTAAAAAAAAGTTGAACACAGAGGTGGCTGTAAAACTGGTGACACCTACAAATTTAAGATTAGGATTTTTTTATATATGCTTTGTTTGCTTTATTTTAAGGTAGTGTTAAATAGAAACGACTAGAGTATTTCTGCTCTAGATATTTTATGGTTTTAATGCTTTATTGACAGTTTGCATCGCGCTTTGCTAATTTGTGATTTCAATCTACCGAGAAAATGCGGCTGTATAGTTGAATCCGCATTTCTTAACAAATCTATTAAATTCTCTTTAGCTAAATTGCAGAAAATTTTTGGGTTCTTTAAAAATTTGCTGGAGTTTAGCTAGAAATTTCTGATTTTTTTCAGAAAATATTGATCTATGTAGGTAGTGATTTCTCTGTATATAACTTTTCTTCCTTTTTCTTTCTGTTTCATTCTATATGTTAAACTAGCACGACTAGTACTTGTAGAGGTTATTCGCTTTAAATTAGATTTTTCTAACAAGTTTCTTGAGGGTTCATTGAGAGATAGATGGCGTATAGATTTGACCGAAACCTGTGAGTTAAATGGGTCAGTTCCATTAAAAGATGCAAGCCCATAAGGTATTTACAAAACTCATTCTTTATAATGGCCGCCTTAGGCTATTATTTTTAAAATCATGGCTCGTTTAGTTCCCACGCAAATTCTGAAAAACTTAAAGAAACACGGAAGATTTCGCCATCTATACCTGATTCAAAAAAATCGCTATAGTGCTGATGGAGTAACAACTACGCAGATCAATTCCATTTCTATGGCGTGAAGTTTGAAATATAAGTATCAATGTGCTCATTACGCAATTGCAACATTCTATAAACAAGAGAATTCTCACCGCAGCTGCTGTTGCTTTTAGAAAGATAAAAAGTAAAAGAAGATTTAGACTGGTGCCTAAAAACTAACGCATGAAGGTTGCACACAGCCAAGGCACATGAAGGCAAAATAACCGTATCGGTATAATTTATTGAATTCAAATTCGGAAAAAGGTATTTAGGTAACTTCCGAACTGAAAATGACAAATCCAGACACACTTCTTGCACCAGTGGTGCAGCACTGGCGGGCAAGGTTTTAGACATCAATAAGGTATGGCGGGCGCTAATAGCATTTCCAATAGCAAAAGAAGAGATCTGTCAAGAAAAGAGTGGACAACGTTAAACGGATTTCGGACTGATTAAGTTAGATTACACCTAAAGAAATTCTGGGGTCTTGCAATAGAGGAAAGCTATGAGTTTGGGGTAATACAGATGATGAGCCATATCATAGAAGAATGCGCGACAGACTGTTTGAGAGAGGGACTAACCAGTCTACACCTGTGTACCGATGAAGCAAGGACTTTATTACCTTATCTTGTCAATTGAATATATAGGTAATTAAAGGCAGAAAAATACGTATACGATTATAATTTAGCTTTAATGACCACATGTAGGTATCTTTCTAGGCATGCTAGCTACAAAATTAAAACATTCTTCTTGAGGTAACAAATTCCAAGCTTCAATAATTTTACTTTTTAGCGATTCCTTCGAATTGATAGAGAACAATTAGTGGCTCTGTGCAGTGCACTCCAACAAACGCACAATATTTTTACGCAACCAGTAAGAGATGCATTCCGACATTCTGTACTTTTTAAAAGGCATCGTCCTAATGCGCCATCTGTAAATACAGCGATAATCCAACCAGTTTTTGACAGCATGTTATTTGTGTCAAAGGGCGTTGCCTGGCTGGATAAATCGTAAAACCATGTACATCTTCATTAAGCAATTTTAGCGCGGATAACTCTAATACTTCCTCTAACGTAGCAACTAAACGGTAGCCATTCATGTGAACGTTATACAATCACTATTCGACGATTGGCGGACCCAGCATACAATGGTCAACAGATTTTACCCCTAGTCCCCAAGAGTAGTTATAGTGACAGTAGTTATAGTGCAATCTGCATTGTATGCTTCCTTCAGTCTTCTTCAAACGTATCAAACACCAGTCTGTGCATAAAGCTGTATAATAAACTAAAATAATCCAATAATTCCTTAGTTTCTAGAAAATAGAAATTCTTGGAGAAATGTAAGGTGTTTAATACATGTGAGCAACGCTGTATATACAGGGTGTATTTGAAAT
Organism: Popillia japonica; assembly: GCA_004785975.1. Taxonomy (NCBI): domain Eukaryota; kingdom Metazoa; phylum Arthropoda; class Insecta; order Coleoptera; family Scarabaeidae; genus Popillia; species Popillia japonica. The sequence continues at coordinate 24,032 of SMLS01061186.1, forward strand.
AAAAGTAAAGACTATGAAAAATGTAAAGATATTATTTTATTAAACTTAAATCCAAAATATTTTGCGCAAATTGCTTCCCAGGTTCGAGAAAAAAAAATGACAAAGATATTTATACAATATTTGTCGCGCCACTGTCGAATATTTTCGAACGAATATATGTATGTAGCGTAGGGCAGGTGCAACCACAGGCGATATTTAATGTGTGCATTATTGAACTCTTCATTCAAAGCTATTTAAAAAAACTGACACATCAGCGATATCTTGTAGTTTTTATAACATCGGCAGCTGTTTTTGCGATTTCTTACGTTAGATTAATCGAGGTCAACATTCGATTCAATAGGCGGCGCATATTACAATTTGTAAGGGAGATTCTAAGTTTGGCATTGCATCGTAATTGAACAAAAATTTTTTGGTTTATATTCTACACAATTGTAGGTAATATTTTTAACTTTTATTTCAAATACACACACAAATACATATCATTGACGGAGTACATAAGTAGAAAGTCCCCTATGGAATCTATTTGGCCTTTAGCTGCAAGATTTGGCCACAGTAAGACAATTAGCAAAAAACATCGTTTAAGAGGAAATTTGTATAGCCCGTGCGTGATTATATTGTGGAAGAGCAACAAGAGAACAAACCAGATACCCCGACGTTTATTTTAGCAAATGTTAATGAAAGACTTCCGTCTGTTTCCTTACAAAATCCAGGTAACCCACATGGTTCTATTTGCAAACCTCGAAAAACGATTGCAAAATTGTGATGTTCTGTTAAATATTGAAAACCACCAATTCTGGAGTTGTAGCAACCAACAACTTATTCACCAGCAACCGTTACAGGAACTGAAAGGTAGAGCATGGTTTGGCGTTAAGGTTGAAAATAAAATCGGGCCTCATCGTTTTGAGGACGATCAAAAGACGGTACTAGGGTGTTTCATTTAAAAAAACGTCGATATTGGAAATCCGACTTTTGGTTACAGGTTATCTCAAAGATTGGGTTTTTATAACTTATCCTGAAAATCGCAAATGCATTGAAGGTTAATATCTGGCAAGAAATTGCGAGCATGCTAACTGAGATGTTGGAAGACATAATGAAGCATGGTCTAAAAAGAGATCATTACTGCATTACCCCGAGAAATGGTCGTTTAATTAATATTATGTAATAACTTCACTTTTACACACAAAAGAATGGAAACTTAATTTTGAATCACCTTTTATCTAGCATGTGCAAGTTCTACATCGACTCCATCTGCTTAAAAATTATTCGCGAACAGATTTTATTAATCATTACCATTATATCTTCTTGAATCTACATAAAAAGTATCAGGAATGGTATTTGAATTGTGACTTAAAAAAATTTTTTGGAATCATTTATCATTACCAAGTCATTTATATACGACAATTGCAAACACAAATGCGCAAGATTGAGTTTTTTTCCTAAGATATAATACTTGATAATCAATCATATTGGATCTTAAGTAAGTGGGAATTCTTAAACATTTTCACGATTGGATTCACTACAGTTGCGTCTGATTCAGAAGAAGAGGATATACATTCCTCTTCTTCTGAATCAGACGCAACTTTCAAAACCTTTGTTGTCATAATCCTTTAATTCCATTATTTCCACTATTGGCATCGATGTCGAAGATTGCGAGGACCACATTCTTGCTTCTATTTCTAAAAGCTTCCATCCAAGCCACTATATTTATTGCCAGTTTGAAACCTCCATGGACATCTGAATTTCTCTTTTATTTCTTTCTTTTTTCGACGAAGCAGTACTTTTATCAATAATTTTTTGAATATGATATAAATACTTCAAGGAACAGTATTATTAGTTAAGAATATTACTACATGCTTTTGCAATCGTTTCCCAACTAATATTTTGTTTTGGCAATTTTCGACAACCATATAATTTTGGCTAACATTTATGTTCGTAAAATCCACGATTAGTGTATTTTCTTCATTAACTTCGTCCATATTGTTAGCAAAGCTTCAATACGTTTAGTCCAACTTTTTCTTGATTCGTTATATGCTTAGGCATAAATTTGTAACTGGTCCGTTATACTGATGCTTAGAAACCCTTTTTTAAAATTCTGTCACCCAAACTTTTAAAATGCATCTACGATTTTCTCAAGATTCTGAATATTGACACTTCTAGTATTTCTTATAATTATCAACCAATACCAGCCCGTCGTGTATTGAAGTACAGTTCAATAAATCTTCCGTAAGCGTCCTTTCTTGTTTAGCTGAGAAAACATGTGCATTTGTCAATTGCCCTACGTTGTATGAATTTAAATACACAAATACACAATTATTCATAATTTAGTTCTAGCATTATGTACCAATAAACAATAACGCACCATAATAAACAAATTACGTTTATAATATCCGGTAATATAGGATGCTTTACCACAGCCGGCAATAAATTTATACCCCAGCTAAGGCCAGCAAATCATCTTTCCAGTGACCGCAATAACTCATAATTAGTTAGAGAATCTCCGATAAGAATGCATACATTTCACAGTCACTTGGCTACACAACCGCACACATACACTAAGCACGACGACAAGGGCCAATTATCCACCAGGTCAAAATAATGAATTAATCCAATAATAATAATAATCCTAGGCGGTCCCCGGCTTACGTTCGAGAATTAGTCAGAGTTCAAGCATCGGTCACAAGATCAAATAAGAGGGCGCTAGTTGAGTTCGGTCGTGGAAAGAGGGCGCTGCTGACCAGCCGGCTTGCGATTCCAGTACGACGACAATTAGGACGCGCTACCATAGCAGAGCAACACCGGGGTGGTCCCTTCTCTGCGGGATTAGGACCTCCGCACGCGCTAGACACGTTCGGAGACCTTCGAAAGCCCGGATTACAAATGACTTTGACAGAATTATATGCGGAATATGGGAGATAGAGGTTTGGCAAAGCGTTGCTGTGGGGGTGAGACTAGGGGGAGCATTGTACAGTGCGGTAGTAGTAGTGGGTAGGTACAACGTAGTTTTGCAATTAGTCTTCAAATGCTAGCTAGTTCTGCGGATATATAAGGACGGATATATTGTGTCGTATTGTAGCTTTTGCGGACTTTGTTGAGATTACCGAACGATTCATGACTAAAGGCGATGTTAAAATTATTAAGGGCTGGTGAGAAATATCGAGAACGACAGGGGGTCGAATGTAACTAACGAGGGTTTTGGTCACCACAATTCCAATACCTGGAAATATCTGTAGATTTTAAATCGACCTACAACTGTTGGCTTATTGGGTATCAGGGATTTAAAGAGATGTTATAATTGAAAGGGCTACTGTGAATTGACAATAAAATTTTATCTTCTAATGATGAGATTCGCAAGCTTCAAATTTATGTGTCACAATCCTTATATGCAATGTTGTATATTCCAGACTTTTGTACCACTTCCACTTTATCCTTCGAATTGTAGTAGTTCGAAGTATAACTGACATTAAAGTCTCTGCTATCCCTAACTACATTTTCAGAATTTTCTTTTAAAAAAATGGTGTCAGTATTTTAAGCACCACAAAATTAATTTACAATTCCATTTAATAGAAGAAAATTTATACCAATTTTTGGTATTTCTGAAAGTATCGCTATGTTGGAAATATTTTTAGTGAGGAGATCTAATCTTCCTAATAACGGCTAGCCATCAATCACTCTGTATATTAATGTGCAAACATCCTGTATGTTAAATTCCATCGAACTAAATGAAACAGAAATATAAATATAGAATTGGAAACAACTCCACATAAATTGTTCCAAAAGATAAAACCATACATTGCGGTTTGAATAAAACTTCCGGTGAACAACGCTTAGTTCGACCAGTTAAAACTAAATAACGTACTGACATATTTCGCCCACTTAGAAAGAAAAACGAACCACTCGAAATCGCCGGACGTTTTCCGATATGGCAACTATCCAACCGGTTCCCCTCCGTTCCGCCCGATTCAGAAACAGCGAAATTTAAATATATTCTTCTCCGTTGACCCGTGATCCACAGACCAAATAAAGAAAAAAGGTCGACGGACAACCGGGCCAATACCGATCATATAGATATATATATATACGGATACGTACATATATTGGAACGATTCGAGCACGGTCGAAAGGGACCAGCCCCAAATAAGAATTTATGATGGCAAACCAATATCTACATCCAGGAGAAAGAAGAGCGTGCAGTCGTGAGGTATTCGATAAGAGAATCACGTACGACATGCATATATTGCTTTTGCATGTCGTAGAGTGTTTGAGTTATAAAATTTTGTTTTCCGAACTGGACGTTATATTGGAATTGACCAATGGAGTGGACGCTTTAATTTTTATGGAAATGTAAGATATTCATGACTGATGCCAAGAAGTTTTTTACCAAAAAGTATTTAGATTTCTCGTTTTGATCTTTCTCAGTATTAATCATAATCATCATATTCAGGATATATAAGGAGCATTAGTGTTATGATTATAAATTTCCATTTCAAAATATCTTAAATTGTCCACTATATTGTAAACATCCTATATATCACTGAATTTCTTTGTCTGTAGATAATTTTGTTGATAGGCATGGCTAGTTATTTATTTATAATTTGACATTTCAATTCAATTTAAATTTTATTGATCTCGGAAACATTTCAAAAATGTGTGAGATAAGTCAATATTACATATCATAATAATACATTACTAAATTTGTATATAATTACTAAATTTGGTAAACATATAAAACTAAATAACTAAATTACATTTATTACACAAACTAAAATAATCGTCCAGCGAGTACAGACATTCTCGCAAAAGGAATGCTTTGATCGCGTGCTTAAATTGCTTTTTTCCATTCTTTGATTTAATATCTTGAGGCAGAGCGTTGAAAACTTTTAAACCCAGAATACGCGGCGATCTTTTCACTAAGTCGGAATTAAACTGTGGTATATGAAAATGAGACCCTTTTCTAGTGTTGTAAGAGTGAACATCACTATTGCACGAGAAGTCACTTCTGTTTCTGAATATTAGAATTAAAAGTTCATACATAAAAATTGCTGATAATGGTAAAATATTCCACCTTTCAAAGAAAGTTTTGCATGAGTGTCTCCTATCTATTGCTGCCATACTTCTTATAACCCGTTTCTGGGCTTTAAATACATGTTGACTGTACGACGATGACCCCCAAAATACTACACCATATGACAACCTACTATGTATATTCGCATAATAAAATGATACCAAAGATTGAAAATCAATTATTGTTCTTAAATTACGTATCTGGTAACACAATGTATTGAGTTTCGCGATCAAAGTATTACAATGACTATTCCATGAAAGCGTATCGTCAATATGTAACCCCAAAAACCTCAATTCCTGAACACATTCCAGTTCAACATTCTGTGAAAAGATACTAGTATTAAAAACCGATTTGTTTCGTATGTTATGGAAAATCATATATTTGGTTTTGTCTGTATTTAGAAACAAAGAATTCTGAGAAAACCACTTGTGCATCTTTTCGAGAAGTACATTGGCATTTTTTTCGGTTATAGTGATATCCGGGTCAGACACGACAGAGGTAGTGTCATCAGCATACATCAGTAAATTAAAATCTGTCAGACAGCGGGAAATATCATTAATAAATACCAAAAAAAGAATGGGTCCCAAAACACTACCTTGAGGAACACCTTGATCAACCGGAATACTCGCTGAGTTTATAAAATTTACTTTACCGTGTACTTTATGTCGAATATTGGTAAATTGAGACCTTCCTCTTAAATAACTTTCGAACCATTTTGCCACAACGCCACGTATACCATAGCATTCCAATTTAGCTAACAAAATATTATGGTCCACACAATCGAACGCTCGGCTTAAATCGCAGGAAATACCCACAGGAAATTCTTTCGAATTCAAACTATTAATAACTATTTCATAAAAGGCATCGATTGCAGTTAAAGTCGAATGATTAACACGATAACCATGTTGATTAGCGGATAAAATATAATTTTTGTCTAAATGACCAAGTAGTCTGTGCAACATTGCATACTCAAAAATATTCGAAAAACGATGAAATCGTTAGTGGACATGAAATAAATGTCAATTTTATTCCACTGACGAAGTTCTTACGAAAACCAGATTATATATATTGTAAAGGTTTTGGAATAAATTTGATCTTTGTTCGAATTGCAGTGTTATCATTGACCTAAGAAAGTGGAAAAACTATCTGGATAATAAGATAAGTAGAAACTGAACAGATGGCGAAATGATGTTTGACAAAAAATATACAATGAACACACTAAACATATGCACATGCATGAATTAATCAATTAAATAATTGTAGAAAATTCGAAATTTCAAATTAAATATACATCTCTTCATTATGAAAACTTCCGGGTTTTGACTTATCATGTTAGTATGAATATACACAATAGAATATATAAAATAAAACAAAGCACAAGAATAAATAAGTAAAAACAAACTCGAGACCTTGCTAATAATGTAAGTGGCCATAATAGAGACTTGAACTGTGTGAGTGTGCCCTTTTCCCTTTGATTACTTATAATTTGTTCCAGAGATGTATTTGGAAAATTTTTGAAGAACTGTGTATAAAATTGATTGCATAGTATACAGGGTTTCCTTGGTTGCACATACACGTCTAGATTGGTAAACAATTGTTTAGAGAAGTTTAGTACGAGGGGGGTGTAAGATCTGTTAGATATTGAACTTAAGTTTTTAGTTTGATTAACTCCTTACATCTTGTGCTCGTAAAAATTAATAGTGGCCTTATAATTTATCATATCTACAATATAGTGCCTTAATTTCTTCTTGAATATTAACAAATACATATAAATTTAAACCAAAATAATCTGACGAATCCCTGCTGGTTTCTTTCTATAAAGTGCATTAGGTGTTGTAAACATTCATTTTTAAAATTTTATAAGGGTAGAACTAAACGATCTGGACGCAATTTCCTTTTTATTTTTTGTTTGCTTTTAACAGATATTCAATACTTTTGGTAAAAGAAATTTCAGGATTCTACTTCAATAACGATGGTCTATTCTTTTTTCTTCATGCTTCTGCTTCCTATTTCTTTTTCCTTTATTACCAAAGTTATTTGCTCTGCCATCTTCAATACTACCTTTTATCCAACTTCTTTTCTTCCCAAACTTTCGTTGCCTCGACTAGCTTTTGGGGCTTTTGATGATGAGGTTCTTTGTTCGATTAAACTCAAATCCAACTTTGCTAACAAGAAAGAAATTGTTGTAGGAAAGCTCTGAAGAAGTCACTATTTATGTAGTGTGCCTATCAATATTGTCTGACGTTTATTTAACAATTTCGGAGCAGTCACGGAAACAAAATACATAGTCTCAAGAAAAATCTTCATAAATAATAGCCTTATAAGATGGCAAGATTTTACATTTTTTCACTTTTCTTAACTGTAGTACGATTCCAATATCAGACGTACATTTTAGGAGGCAGATACGTTGGTAGTGCTCCTACCATTGGTAAAACTTTGTCTTGTTGTTTAGCCGCCATACTTTCCCTAATAATTTCTCTGTAAATATAGTACCAGGCACGACTTTATCACATAGTGAGTGCGCCTTTTCTTCCTGGTGGCCAAACGGCTCCAAGTTGCCGTGAGGACCATGTACGCGATGTTAAAGAAGGGTGCGGTTCCCGTTAGCTGTGGTCGCGCGGGGGCCGTCCCGCTCGCGGCTGAAGACGCGTACATCCTACCACGATCCATTCTCGCCATGCTCATCACACAACCGACAACGACCACTGGAGACAACGCTCGATTTCACAGACGGATACACTCGCATGCATCCCCACAATCATTCCTCGCTTAAACTCGTTTCAGTAGCGCGATCGATGCGACATTATGCAGTGAATACAACTAAATACATACTGGACCTTCACACCGTCCAGAACGATCGGTTTGTTCCACCCCTTTCGGTTTTCATGGCGATGGCATGTTCCGCCTATCGGAGCCGCTCAGTAAAAAATGCGCCTATAGCAAAAGTACACAGACTCGTCTATAGGAAACCTTAACGCTCCGCAAATTTCATACATGCATCTTTACGCGTTCAGATTATACAGGGTGCGCTCGTCAATTGTTTCCAAGAGTGTATTCATAAGTAGCGATGCAACATTCTTTACGCCCAATTAACCTTATAATAGCGCAATGGAAGCACATTGACGGACACAAATTATATAAAAAAAGCTGCAATAAGTAGTCTTGATACACAGTAGTAGTATATGACTCTATATTATAGAAATCATGACATACTTGCTGTAAAGAATCGCATGACAGTTGCTTGCTTTCACAATTTTGGACAAGGACAAGTTATATGTTTCTATAGGCTAATACCTTTCAATGTTGGCAGGATGTATTCCCATTAATATTCACTGGATCTCTTGGTACCGACGTAGAACACTAGA
>SMLS01061191.1:0-49446 GCA_004785975.1 Popillia japonica
GAAAGTTTACTTCATGTTGTCTCGCTTTGGCTGAACACCCTGTATATCTCAAAGTATTTTAGAAATGTGTATTTGCGCAAATATAACAACTTTTATTTAAAAAAACATTTTATATAATTTATTCTAAGTTATTGCAGTTCCACACACTAATAGGCCACCCTGTATGCACATGTATGTATATAATAAATATTCCATCATTGCACATATTCGCGTCCGCCTTATGCAAAAAACGTGGTTCCGCTTCCACGTTGGGCAGATTCCGCCTTATTCAATAACAAATATGTACATTTAAAACGTATTCTCACGCCCAGGACAATCTTTCCTTTTTATATTGCCTTTTTATATTGAACACTTTTTTTACTTCATCACAAAAGTTTTAATATCATGTTTTATAACACCAATATTATTATTATTATTCTATATATTATATAGAATTACAGCTAAACTACAGTGCTTTTTTACTCTATTACATGTGCATTATATTCTCAACCAAATTCTATTCGAGTATCTCTAACTCATAAAACAAAACAATAAAATTGAAACCGACCGAAGTTGCAGTCAAACAATCGTATATCTACATTTGTTCTATTCTTACTTATCATGCCTAACTTTAGTAGCGATACATTCACGGAAGTTCCACTACTCTATATCCAAATTCCCATTTATCCAACTCAAGCATTTATCACCATCGACTATGCACGTATTCCATCGATAATAGGCACTACTAAAAATACCCAAATCTATTCCCGTAACGCACACTATTCCTCCCTAATAGCCTACACGTATAGAAAAGCTCTATTGGTGCGCGAACAGATTCGACAAAGCAACAATAAATCTTGAGCGCCTCACGTATGTTACACGATCGCTGCGTGTGTCGAGGAACTTTTACACAAGGTCATGAAAAGGGGAAGAGAAAGAGGTAGCGTACCGCCGCCAACAACTCGGCTGTTTCCCGTTCGCCCGTTCCAATTACTGTTCGAATTTTAATGAACTACGCCCCGGAGACCATTTACGCGACCGCACGCGTGTTATTAATAAAATTTGTACCGAATATGAAATCCCATACGAACAGTTTCGAAGGCTTGCAGAGGACAAGCCATCGTGCGAACGCCCAGCCAGAACCGTATTAGAACAAATATGATTTATGACAATCGATAATTTAGACACGTACATCGTATTTACACGTGCTGAACGGATGAACTGCCACCAGTCGCGAAATATAGGGAAAGCCTTCCTGTACGTCCACTACAGACGACGAAGTACGTTCAGATCCTAAAATAACATTCATTTTAGACTATGTGCTATAGGAATGTATATTTTGGTGAGTTGTTTGCACGGGATGATGTTGAGAATTTCAATGAAAACAATGATTGAAGTTTACATACTAAATATAGAAAGCATCACAATCTGAAACTATAAATGGATCATAACAGTAGATGTAATCTTAATTCTAAAAATTTAATAGATTTGTATTATCTCTGTTTAACTCTAAATTGCTTCTCTCAGCCCAAATCATTTTCGTATCTTTGTCATGAGGCATAGATATCTACAACGCATCCTAATATTCCCATAAAAAAATCTATTGGTACTATCCAAGACACCGAGAACCACCAATATAATAAGTACCTCTTTTACTGAAATCACATTTCTTTTTTTGTTTTCGCATTTTTGACTTAAATTGGCAGGATTCATAATGTCCTTTGACTCTGTAATGGCTTTTTTTTTTCAAAGAATAATGAGAACTGCATGTATGTATACAGGGTGTCCCAGCGAAACCGTTCATTAGAAGTTTATGAGGTTCTCGCCAAAATATAAATTTGAAAATTCAGAGTTGTATACAATTGATTATGTTCTCTTTAATTAAAATATTTTTAGATTTCTAGCGTTTCCAGTTACACCGGAAGTCGCCATCTACTTTGCTATTTTCAATGGAACACTCTATATATTTTTACATATTTTGATTTGCCTATTATTAAGCTTTACAAATATCTTTAATTTTTGCAATTTGATCTGGGCGTTTTGTAGTTATTCGATTTTCTCTAAAAAAAAAATGCTATAGCAGACATTTATTCAAAAAATCAGAGAGCACTTGATATTTGGAATATCAATTTAGGATTCATAATATGCTGAAACAACATGTTGGAGTATGTCTTGGCACCGAGAACGGCTGTCTAAACTGTATGGTTGCTTTACTATGCCACGTTAACTTTGACAAATTTTGAAAATTTTTTTTAAATAAATTAAGATTTGTTCTAAATTTTCCTTTAAGTCAACGGAGGTAAATGTGGATAGTTTTCGTTCAATATTCTGCAAGTTGTACTAGGAATTTTGTCACGCCTTCCTTCCATAAATAATAAATTAAGAATTTTTTGATTTGTGTAAACATTGGTTTCCTTTTTTATTATTATTAACATCCAACAACAGAAAAATCTGCTCATTATGGGAGAGTATACAGAGAGAAAACAGTTCAAAATACAACAAAACAAACAATTCGTAATAATAAGTGACAATCAAATATTAAATTATTAATAATTAAAGAATAAAAAAAATAAGAAATACATAGTGCATACATAATATCATGAAAAGAAAACCAAAGAAAAGAAAGTGCTACACATTCGAGCAAGCCAACTGCTTCTAATTATTGTTGTATATTTCAACTCTATAGCAATAATGTAAAGGTATTTAACGGATGATTATTAATTTACTAGCATCAAACGACGAAGCGTAAGTTTGACCTTATATTTTAGCAATAAATCGTTGAGAACGCTAATTTTCCATGGCACACTAGATAAGCATCGATGAGTTATGTGTGCATTCTTCAAAAACCCTAATTATCTCCTAAACTATCAATTTCAGATATAGGACATGTGGAATATAAAAGATCTATAATTAGATGCTGAAGACGACTAAGTAATAAAATATGGGGGGTGCCACTTGAAAAAATTATTAAGTTATGGTTCTTCAAATTTTCGAGAAGTTAATGTGCCATTGTAAGGTAACCACACAATTTAGACAGCCGTTCTCGGTGCTAAGACGTACTCCAACATGCTGTTTAAGCATATTATGAATCCTAAGTCGATATTCGAAAAATCGAGTGTTCTCTGATTTTTTGAATAAATGTCTGCTACAGCATTTTTTTAGAAAAAAACGAATACCTACAAAACGCCCAAATCAGATTGCAAAAATTAAAGATATTTCTAAAGCTTAATAATAGGCAAATCCAAATATTTAATAATATATACGGTGTTCCATTAAAAATAGCAAAATGGATGGCGACTTACGGTGTAACCGGAAACGCTAAGAATCTAAAAAACATTTAATTGGAGAGAGCACAACCAACTATATATAGTTCTGAATTTTCAAATTAATATTTTCGCGAGAACCCCCTAAAGTTCTAATGAACGGTCTCGCTGGGATACCCTGTATATGTACATTCAAACATACATAGGAGCAGTAACTACAAAAAATAAACACAGATTAAAAAACATCGGTAATTAATTGAAGGCTAGACGGATGTATCACTAACGGACCTGCCACCACACCCGACAAACTCCGAGCCACAAAATGGCTCACAATTTAGATCTATCCACTTCAGTCTATCACATTTAATTTATACATAGTTGTTATGGACGAATCAAATAAGTTTTTACAAACCGTTTTTCATTTATTTGTAAGATGAAAGAGTCATACAATGTTCTAGAGTGAGGTGTAGAGCCTTTGAGCGCGGACTTCATACTTTTCATATCGTCTCACTTTCTTTACACCTAGGTTCAGGTTTCAGTAATACGTAAGTATAGTAAATAGAGTTCAATAGTTTTCTTATACATATAACCTATTGCAATAATAATAATAATAATAATAGCATTTATTGTCCAACAGAACAGGAGTTCCAATAATAGGACAAAATAAAAAAATAAACAGAATGTGTGCAGTAGCACCACAAGAAAGAAGGTACAAAAAAGAACAATAATGTAAAATAATAACATACCAACTAACACTAAATCTATATCTTAAAAATAAACTAAAGGCAACAAAATTAGTGTATATATAATAAAAATAAGACAATGTAACAGTGTACAAATCGACTAAATTAAATAAGTTAAATAAATACAATTAAGTGCTAGAGTAAAAGGGATCAGCACAAAACAAATTAGCATTCCTATGCATATGGCTTAGCGGGGCTTTGTGAAGGATATTAATGCGAGCTCGAGGAGTAATAAATGAAGCAGACGTTCTACAATTCTAGCTTGGAACACTAAAGGCTATTTGACTGAGAAGCGAAGGTGAGTCAATACTACCGTTAATGATTTTCAAAAGAAACTTGTTGCTAGCTTCATCTCTTCGCTGAGAAAGAGAACGGAAGTCATGTCTCCGCAATAAAGCTGCATAATCTGCCCCACGAGCTGGATAGACACCATCCAACTTAAAAGAGAGATACGTAAGGAATCTTTTTTGGACTCGTTCTATTAGAAGTTGTTGGTGATGATAGTGCGGATACCAAACAACAGAACTGTATTCTAACTTGGACATTACAAATGCGGAATATAAAACTTTAAGTGTTAACACGTTAGTAAAATCTTTACATGAGCGTATAAGAAAACCAAGAGATCCAGAAGCAGACGAAAATAGAAAAGTTATATGAGGGGAAAAAGTTAACTATGAATCAAAAATCACACCAAGATCTTTGAAATGCGTCGCCCTGGGTATTTCCTTTTGGTGCGCACTGTATACGAAAGTATACGGGTTTGTGCTTTTGGTAAAAGAGAGTGTCGCACACTTGCTAGTGTTTAAACATATGCTATTAGCATTGCACCAGTCCCCAATGATGTCTAAATTCTTCTGCAGTGCTAAGCAATCAGCTATAGAAGTAATGCTACTAAAGATCTTAAGGTCATCCGCATAGGCGAACACCCTACAGTCCAACTTATCCAGAAGGTCATTAATATATATATTGAATAGGAACGGGCCTAAGTTAGAGCCCTGAGGTACTCCAGTTGGAAGGACAAAACAAGCAGATGCAAAACCATTATATTGAACATAATAAGATCGGATATGTAAATAAGACTGTATGAATAATGTAAATTTAGGAGAAAAGCCAATAGAAGATAATTTAAAGATAAACAACGAGTGATCAATTGTGTCAAATGCCTTACTGAAATCTGAATATATAACATCAACTTGCCGTCCTCCATCCATGCACTCACTGACAAACTGAGTGATTTCTACTAAATTCGTAGTAGTTGATCTCTTAGGAAAGAAACCGTGCTGACAACTCGATAGATAGGGTTTAACACATGCAAATAGTTTAGTGTGTAACAGAATCTCAAAAACTTTGCTGCATACGGAGAGAATAGTGATAGGCCTGTAATTTTCTAAACAGCTACGATCGCCCTTCTTGAACACTGGGGTTATCCTGCCAATCTTCCAGCAATCTGGGAAAGTATTAGTTCGCAAAGCAAGATTAAAAATTTGAGTGAGAGGCTGGCACAACACGGGAGCACAATCACGAATAATGAATGACGGTAATCCATCATGTCCTGTAGTTATGCTTGGTTTCAACCTTTTCATTGCAGATAACACTTCATCACAAGTAAAGAAACCCACATCAAGCAGCAGAGAGTGCTTATTTATAGGTCTATATGCGGGAGTTACAGTATGATGGGGTTGAGAGGTAGTGGAAAACAATTCAGCAAAGGCTTCAGCAATAACCGCAGGATTATCCAACGTCACATTGTTAAAGGAAACACATCCAGGTATCCGAGATACGCCGCGTTTAGCAGTGATATATTGCCAGAAAGAACGTGGATCAGTTAAAATGTTGTGTTCGACACTGGTTTGATATCTATTATAAGCTACACGGATTTTAGTTTTAACCAGGAACCTGAGTCTTGAAAATTCATTGTAATAACGTAAAGTAGTAGTCTTCTTCCATTTATTAAAGTAAAACTCTTTTAACTTCAAAAGCCTAATAACGTCACCATCAAACCAAGGAGGAAAACAGCGACGTAAACGACGTACGGGAACATGCTGCCGAACACAGGTAAGTAGAATTTCATAAAAAGCAGTAACAGCATCATTAACATTAGCAAAGCAATCATATGGATGGTACACTTTTATTGAATATTCCAACCAATGCACAATGATGTTACAATATTTCCACTACTATGGTAAATATTCATACTTCGGACAATCATATTTTTCGGTCATAACGAGAGGGGCCTTAGATTGTGTTTACTGCATTTCTTCAGTTCTCTTCTAAGGATTAGAAAGATGTAGGTATTTGTAAGAAGACAAATATAGACTATTAGTCACATTAAATATGCAAATCAAACATTGATATAAACGAAAGTTTAATAGCACTACTTCTGACCCAACCCCTGAAACAAAAACCAAAAACTTCTGGACATGGACTACACGGCAAAATCAATCCCATACCTTCCCAGTGTACTTTAAGTTGGTGTGATTATGTTTGTTGAAAAATTGCGCGATATGACTAGGGTCCAATTGAAGTTAGTTGTATAATGAAAATTCTCGTCATATCTAAAAAGTTGTTACATATAGAATAATATAAATGTATGTATGCTAACGAAAAAAAAATTAATCGGAATCTTTGAAAGTCTGTTTCTTCTATTGTTATGTAAAAAGTCATCTTCACATATAAGGGTACCATATAAATTGTAACATGTCAATGATCAACTTATCCCCTAGCAGCAACATTATTTTTCAAACACGCTGCGTCATATATTACAGTAGCGATACTATGCTGCTTTATCCTCGTTTTCGACTACCAGTTCCTAGAATATCCCTTAATAGAACGGTAAGTCTCGGAATAGTGAGGAACGTTTAGTGTTATTTATTTACGGCGGATCAGCGTGCTTGAGGGGAAAACGGCTGAAAGCAATAGAAGCCTAAGCTCTGGCCGAGCGTTACGAGCTACACTTTGTTCGACCCACGTAATTCCAGAACTAGTGTTTTCTATTCTCTACAGATAAAATCCCTTTTAGCATCAGCCGGATTATTGCTGGCATCGTATCTAAACTGATTTTGACGCGTATACACGTGAGTGGGCTCAAATAAATATCGCTAAGCATATGTTCGATAAAATTCTCTAATACTCTCTAATCCTCTCTAAAGATTACATTGGCTAATCGGCATAGTTTCAACAATCTGCGCTGCAATAAGAGTTTATGAAAACTTTACGACAGTCATGATAGCTACAGTGTACCAAAACAGTACAGGTGGAAATCTTTAAATCTAATTCAATCTCTCATACCTACATAATATGAAGATACATACAATAACTTACAAACTGAATTACCTTTTATATTGCCTACTGGTTGTTTCAATTCTCATAACTTTTCAACTTAACAAAAAATCTGCAGATTGCTAAAAATCTCGCACCCTAACACCAAAAATGTAATGCCTCAACTGTGCTGAATCTGTTCTTGAAATGTTCTTCAATATGGAACTGCAATACTGGCATTTTTAACAAGGCGTAGTTCCTCTCATATGAAACGAAATAGCAAATACCAAACCTACCACACCAAGGGATAAAACTCCATCATGCTTTGGAACCGATGCGTCATTACATTTTTCAGTTCGCGGCATGATCTCATGCTAAAAATACTCAAAAGTCCACAAAGAATTGAAAAAAAAATCGGGTATTATTTACAGTGCTCGTTAAAAACATCACGTTGAAGAAAATATTGTTGCCGAGTTATGGATATTATCAATAAAAGCAGAAAGCACGAAAAACAGTTGCAAAGGATCAGAATACGATAAAATGTATCAATCTATAAGAGAAAATTATACATATTATTCGGATGCAAAGCCTTATGGCATGAGCTGTGTAGTTCTTATACTAAATTACTCTTTCAGTCAAGAAAGTTCTGTAATTCTGTAATTAATTTCAAAGTATAGACTGAAACGACATTATTACAAATTCCTTTTATTCGAAGCAAATAAACAAAAAATAATCTCAAGATTAACTGAGAAACTCCAGCAGACTTGTTTTCAGCATTCTATTATACATTTGACCGCAAATCTTCTTCAATAGATTAGTCAATGGTTCTTTTAATCACCCGAATACTTACGTAAGGTTAATTATTTGTATTATTACAGCAGTTTTTGTCTTAATAAACCTTATAACAAGCCATGGAAAAAATTGTAATTAGATCATAATGACATTGATGGCATTTATCATTTCACTTATTCAACAAACTTGTTCTTTGTGTCAAATCTTTCAAAAATCTTATTAAGATACATGAAATTGTAAGAAGGCAATCAGTACCTAGCAGAAAGTAAAAATTATCGAAAGTTGTTCCCGTAGTGGTGAAAAAGGAAATGTTATTCAAGGAGACTGGTAGTGTCGATCAAAAAACTGGAAATGGGCGCCTATCCAAACGCACAGCTGAAAATATCGTCATTGATAAGAATCCAAAAACATCCATTTCAGCAATGGCCCAACAGACAATTTTGTCCTATTCCACATGTCAACTTGTTTTAAAGAGAAAATTACTGTTACATGTTGCAATGTTTTCATAAGCTTCTTTCTGTGGATTATCCGATACGAGTGGAATTTTGTCGGTTCTGAAATAACCTAAGCAATGAGGATATCCTTAACACAGTTTTCTCCTCAGATGAGGTTTCCTTTTATCTTAATTAAATTCACAGCATATGAAGTCGTGGTCATCGTAAAATCCTCATTTTTAGAACCATTCCAGCCCCAAAGTTGGTGTTTGGATTGGAATATGTCGAAAAAGATTTTGTGGATCGCATTTTCTTTTTAAGACACACCTACTGCTGCACGATATTGCAATGAAATATTCGTATTGTTCACAAAGCAAATGGGCGATGAAGAATAGGGCTATTGAAACAGATGTATTTTTTGTTTGTACATTCCACTTATTCAACGCCAATACGTAACCTAAAGAGCTAAAAACTCGGGGCACAAAAAAATGTGGAGACATTAACAACTCACCTAAAATTACATAAAATTTTTGATGGAATGCAGAGAAGAATTAGTTTGTGTTTAAATGTAAATGGAAAACATTTTCAACAATTGCTATAGTTTTATTTAAAGTTTATCTTTATATTACAGTATCATTTCGGGGTCATAAATTTTGTTTGTAATAAAAATTTCAAATAAATGTCACTTGGAGGTGGGTGGTAACAACGAAAAGCCTTTACATCTACACTTCACAGCCTATTCTAATTATGTCTTTTTCGAATGCTTCATATAGGTGTTAAAACAAAAAGCTATACATGTGGGCACGGTGATTCCGGTTATTGAAAAGTGTTTGCGTAAGTGATGGATGGCTAACTCGATGGAAAAACGAAGTAGTACGTGTAACATAATGGATCTTTGACATCTTAGAAAGCATATTTTGTGATTCGAAAATATCCCTAGTCGCACAGAAAAGCTTGACAGTAGGGAAATAAAGGTTTCGCTCCTAATGTAACTTTTTTCATTAAAGCGTGGGTGGAAATATATTGAATGATTCTAAACATATCACCTTGCAGCGAATTAAGTATAAAAATACAAGTATGCAGTCATACAATAAACATATTTAGTACCTCACGACTAGGGGTACGTTCAAGCAGTATTGGGTCTAGTAAAGCTAACCTGTATGATTTCCACTAAATGCAGTTTTATATGTTTATTGCTTATTATTTATGTATCATCATTTGTGCTTCGTTCAATTCATCATGTGTATACTCCGTCCGCCGTTCGATAAAAAGTTACTAATACATGATAAATTAATGTAAAGGATTTAGGAGACGCATTAGGGAAAAAAACGTTGTTAATTTGACTAATTGTGAAAGTAATAACGCTAAAGCAGGAATAATAATTCTTAAACACTGAAGTTAAAATTTTAGTGTGGTGGATATCCAATAAATAGTGTTCAATTACCTCTTAGTAAATTTTAATCACGACTAGTGGCACAACTGTTATCTTGAACACCCTCAGTTATACTACTACATTTCTTACTCAAATAAAACACTTCATGTAATGTAAACGTCATACATACAGGCTGTTTCTGAATTGATACGAAAGATTTCAAAGGGTGATTCTTTAGCAAAAATTAAGGGAGTTCTTTCATATAACTTTTTGTTCAATACCCTTTTCCCTCCAAGTTACAGCTCTTTAAAATTAGGTAAAAAAAGCTTAAATAGGAAAATATAGGTGCATTAAGATGTTCTGATGCAAAATATTATAGGGGTTGTTTTTTTTTCAGCCCCTTGTGATTACATTTTAGGGTAACAAAAACACTCAAAAGCTGCCATTTTATTAGCGTCAGTTATCTACTAACTTTCATTCTTCTAAATTTTCCCAAAGTGGATATATTAAATAAAAACTATTTTTTTAACGTAATTTTAAAGGGCTGTAACTTGGAGGGAAAAGGGTGTTGAAAAAAAAGTTATATGAAACAACCCGCTTAATTTTTGCTAAAGAATCACCCTTTGAAATCTTTCGTGTCGATTCAGAAACACCCTGTATACATACTTACATAAACAAATTATAGATTTAACAAACTATCAATAAATTAAGAATAACTTTCAATTTATAATAGCGAATCACACATCAATACATCAACTCAAAGTCAAAGTAGAATTTGCCGCCAAATGTGATATAGAAAAAAGCTTCTAGGAAAAAGTGCAATGTTGTCTAGTGGGTATATCCTACTGAAAATCCACTAACTAGTGGGTACTAAGTAAACGGCTATTAATACATTTTCCACATACTTATGCTACAAATATTTCATAAGTACATAACTGCTAAACAGTAGCTTAGTAATCTCTGATATATTACTAAAATTACCAATATGTGAAAGAATTACTAAAATACATGTCTTTAAATTGTCAAATAGTAACGATTGATAAACTACCTCGTTACCCAAAAATTAATTTTTCATGCTGCAAAAAATCTAATAAAATAAACATTGAAACATCGGGGTAATTATACATTTTTTTTTTCATATAATGTATATTACTCCCAGTTGTACTGCTAGCGCTAAAACCTCTACTATATAATTTTATGTGTGTAAATGTGTTTAACTGATTTGTTACACAATCTCTCAATTTATATGTTACGCTATTAATTGTTTTACTCCCAACAACGGGCAAAATGCAATTCCCGGATAAAAATATTACCATTTCCTCAGAGAATCGAAAACTACAACCCCAGCAAGTAGTCACTCACAATCTAAAGCAAACTTACTGCATTATATGACGAACTAACCAACAAATAAAGTGCCAAATTTAATTTGTATTAGTGATAATGTCACATTAGGACAGGCTAGAGATATTAGAGAAAACGAATATGATTTAAAAAGCTTTAGGATTAACCCATTGCGGGCGTGTAAAACTTGAACATGAGTGTCGTACCGGTCGGAACGAGCATAGATACATGCAAAATTTTTTCGATATGAAGTGAATTTACATGCAAAATCAACGGAAACTTTGTACCGTCAAATAATTACACTGCAAGCACTTTGGTTAAAAACCTGAAGTGAGTTGTACCGGAAATATACGAAGGCTGTTGTATATCTTTCTTTCGAGATGAAAGCTCTAAGACGTTTCTGAATAGTTCCCAAAGCGGGACGATGACGTACTTATTTATAACTATGTCTGTAAAATATATTTATTTAAAAATGGTTAATTTGTTGATATTTTTACGCATATTCTATCCTACACCACTAATTATATATATATAATCAAATACCCTTCTACCTCTAGGGTGTAGGGTTACAATACACAACTTTAGGTGAGTTAGTTCTTTATAAATTTGTTCCATTGTTTTCTGTCACGTGCTAACTGTTTTGCTTCCGGCCAGGTTTTTTCTTTTTTTCTTAAAATTTTTCTTATTGTATCGTCCCACGTCACTTTAGGCCTCCCACGTTTTCTCTTGTCCGGTGTTCTGCTTTCCCAAATCCTCTTAACAGGCACTGTGTCCCTTAACCTATGAAGGTGACCACTAATTTTATGGTCAAAATATATCGAAATCTCTTTATAACTGAAGTATTAAATAAGTACTTCGTCCGAAAAGTTACTTAACGAAACTTGTTGGATTATTGTGTCAAGAAAAAGTGCACAATAAACACAATCACAATCCAGTGCACTAATTTTTAATGAAAAAACTAAAGTTTTTTCCTGATTTTATTGTTATTATGAAAATTTTCCAATTCTGAAAGTTCAAATACTGCTTGGTACTACAAATATCTAAAATAGAATAAATCTACAAACAGTACTGAGAGCGTTGAGATAGGTAGTATCATTGTAAACACTGGTACGTTCACAATCTTTCAATGTAATATATAACAATCAATATAACCGTATGTACCGCCACCAAAAGAGAATCTTTCGCAATGTATACAACAATCATCCAACGATAAAAAGCCCTTTCCTGTTCATATATACACAAAGGTTATACGGTCGCTACAAGAGCGAACATTGTTAAAACACGCTTTAACCGTCGAAGTGCTTTCTTGTCAAACAGTGTATTTGCCAGGCTATACACGCCGGAATCTTGTTCTCCAACATTCGTACAATGCTCTCGCAGTGAAACACCGCTGCCTAAATCAATATAGTTATAAATAGTGGTGCTGTCGTTGTTCTTGTTGTTTAGGCGCAGCGCCTTGGACGACGAGTTGTTCGGAAAATCGGTTTTCCGGCATAAATCAGTATTTAGGGGGACAGGACGTTATTTGTGCGAGAGTGTGTGTGTGAGTTTGCGGGGAAAAGGTGCAAATAACGATTGGAAGCAGGGAACACTGTGCGGCAACCTTTAATTGATAGAATTAATCGTTGCGGCCCCAACACGCCAACCGCGAATAATACCGCTGTTGTTTCCGAAGAAAAAAGAAATATGTTCACATTAACGAAGACAAGCAAAAAAATGATCGTGCAAACTATTAATTATCGAAAAACCATTTTTACTAACGATTATTCATGTTCTTAATGAAAGTTACACGAAATCAAAAAAGAATAAAGATAGCAACTTACAATTTTTCTGATACAAGAAACAACCAAACTCCAACTGTGTGTTAAAATGACTACAGTCAAGTATGTATGTACTTATATATGCTAAATAGATTACAATGGTATTGATCCTTTTTCTATTAATATCATCGAAAGTAACAACTTCGATTAAATTCATATAAAATGTTTGTCGTCCAACAAAATTCATTAACCTAATAGCAAGCTCTAGAAACCTATGTGTAACATTATAACATTTCATCCAAAATATAGGATTATTAACAAAGTTCTTAACCACCTTAATTGAGACCATAATTCCGTTAGTAGTTGCATACAATTAATAAAAAGTTGAAAACTGCCGAATACAACATTCGGTTCGTCACTATAGTTCTGAAAAGCACCAAAAAAAAATTGAGTACAAGGCAACTCCTGACACAAAAACGTATTAAGTAAAAAACTCCTGCGAGTGCAATATAATTGAATCTGAATTCGAAAAATATCTTTTCGAGCGGATAGGGGTATTTGGCAAGTATTTACTGAAGAATGGCTGCCTTTTAATGGGACGATCCTCTTTATATGAATAAAAAAAAGATGAAAATATAACTTTCTATTAGTTAACACAGTCAAAAATTAGTTAATCCACCATTTATTTATTTATTTATATATTGACTTTTGCAATTGTATATATACAAGCCGCAATAAAAACTATTATTATTATTATTATTATGTACGAGTTGAATCATGATCAGCATGTTTTTTTTTTGTAAAGAATTGTCATGTTAAGAATTTAAAAAATGTTTCTTTTTATTTTAGTTTTTCTGGCACTCTTGCGTCGTATCTCAAACAGAATGTTAAAATATGTAAGTAAGATAGAAGAAGTAGAAATATTGCCGCCAATATTTGGAGTAATTATTTTTTTCTACAGTGCTTATCAAGACTCCTGCTCCAGACTCAGAAGAAACCAACCCTGAAAATGCGGATAACCAGCAAAAACCTCAAAATCGCCCACAGAGGGCGAACAGAGGCTGCTGGGAACTGGGTAGGAGGGCAATAACATACGACAGGGTAATATGGGCTATCAATTCTTTCAAACCCTACAAATCGCCCGGTTCGGATGGAATACTCCCAGTACTCTTGCAACAAGGGGAGGAATACATAGCACCATTGCTATGCAGGATATACAGAGCCAGTCTAGCTCTAGGATATATACCGAAAATGTTGAATAGGGCAAAGGTTGACTTTATACCGAAACCGGGAAGACCCTCGTATGCTGAGGCTAAGGCATTCCGACCCATAACCCTATCCTCATTTATACTAAAAACTATGGAAAAACTGTTGGAAAAGCATATTAGGGAAACCTCACTACTACAGAGACCATTACACCCTAATCAGCATGCTTACCAGTCAGGAAAATCATGTGATAGTGCCCTACACCAACTTGTGTCGCGAGTAGAAGCATCTATCAACAATCAGGAGATTGCTCTAGTAGCATTCCTGGACATAGAGGGAGCATTTGATAATACTTCTTTTAAATCAATGATAACAGCCGCCAGCAATCGTGGTGTGGAAGACACTATCTGTAAGTGGATCAAGGCCATGCTGGAAGGACGACTCATTGAAACATCGTTAGCAGGTGAAACAATGCAGGTGTCGGTACGCAAGGGATGCCCCCAGGGAGGAGTCCTGTCACCCCTACTATGGGACCTTGTAATTGACAAACTGCTAGTTACCTTAAACGATGAGGGCTACTATACCCAGGGGTACGCAGATGATATTGCAATACTCATAGTGGGGAAAAATGCAAGTACAATTTCTGAACTTATGCAAAGAGCTCTGAAAAGAACAGAAGGCAGGAAAACCTAAGAGTTAACTCTAAGCAACACTGGTACCCTTTACGAAAAGAAGAAAGTTGGATGGCCTAAAACCACCGACACTTCATAACGAACCAGTACAATTCAGTCAGGAAACAAAGTTTTTAGGATTGGTCCTTGACTCGAAGTTAACATGGAATCAACATCTTGAACAGATGATAGACAAGTGCAAACGAGCACTAATGACCACCAGAAGGACAATTGGAAAAACATGGGGATTAAAACCACGCATGATGCACTGGCTGTACACTGCAGTGGCAAGACCTATGCTAACCTAGGGTTGTCTTATTTGGTGGACTAAAGTTACACAGAAGCAAGCGATTGCAAAACTCGCAAAGGTTCGGAGGTTAGCTTGCCTGTGTATCACTGGTGCTGCAAAAAGCACGCCAACAGCTGCTATGGAGACCATGCTAAACCTGTCCCCCTTGAATATTTACATAAGGGGGGAGGCAAGAATAGGGGCACATAGACTGAAATGCGGTGGAAACTGGAGAACCCAGAATACTTCAGGGCATGCCAGAAGAACCACTGAGGTAACAAACCCTATTTTTGAAATGGGCTGTGATACAATGATTCCCAAACTCTCCTTTGATAAACCATTCAAGGTTGTCCTAGATTGGGAGGAGTGGAGTGAAAAGCAGAAACCTGGAATCCGAACCCAGATCTGGTACGCAGACGGGTCAAAGAGAACGACAGGTTCGGGGGCAGGTATATATGGGGAAACCCTAAATCATGAAGAATACGTGATACTAGGGCAATATACCACCGTGCAACAAACGGTAATACTAGCAATAGAGATATGTACCGGCAGGGCATTGGATAGAGAACCAAAGGGTCAGCTGATACACATCCTATCGGACAGCCAGGCGGCCCTAAAAACTCTAGCAGCCTATCAGATAACCTCAAAGCTAGCTTCGGACTGCGTGGAAAACCTAAAAACTCTGGCAAAACACAACAAAGTTACTTTGGTGTGGGTGCCGGGGCATAAGGGCATACCAGGCAATGAAGTCGCAAAGAAGCTCGCAAGAAGAGGCTCTGCAACTCAATTCACTGGACCGGAACCGGGTCTGGCGATACCTAAGACTGCAATACGTGGTGCAGTAACTGAATGGATTACAAAAGCACACCAGGTACACTGGAACAACGTTGAAAGGCAGTTACACAGCAAACGGATGATGAGGCAGCCATCCCAGCAGTTAGCAGATGTGCTGGCTCTTAACAGAGTACAGCTTAGAACAATGACGAGTTTGTTAACAGGACACGGCTGTCTAAGGAAATATCTGCATAGAATCGGAATCTTTAAAGATGAAGCTATCTGCAGATTATGCAATGAGGAGGAGGAAACAGCCTACCACATTGTATTTTAATGCGCTGCATTGGTACAACGGAGACAGTCGCTTTTGGAACAAACTAACCAACCAACAGGTCTACCGGAAGAGATTTACCATACAGGCTATTAAACCTAGTAAAGGGGACAAACCTGTTTTTGTAAAGAAATTCACTAGGTACGGAATAATACAATAGGCCTTAGAGCGCGGTGTTAAGGGGATGACGTGAAACCTGATCCGTACCCAGTGTGCAAATCAATCAATCAAACAAGACCCCTGCTGGTGACCTATCAGCCGCCAACCCGTCTTTCTTGAAAGGACAATCTAGCAGCAAGACCAAGACTGTAGTTAGGTAGAATTACACCTGGTATAACATAGCAAGAACATGTTTCGTTTCAAATTACCTGTCAGTTAATGCAAAATAAGTGTATAATTCCAGTTCACTCTTAACTGCTTCCTTATATTATAATTAATTTTTCATTGCTATTCACGCAAACACCGTATTCAGAAAAATACAACAGCACAAAATTTCGCATACGTCAACTTTCATTTGATATTGATAGCCAGCCGACAAAGCCACGTCGATGCCGCAAGGCCCCTCATTGTCCCGAACACTAATGATTACGACTCGGCATCCATTCATTTTAGATGCCGTTTCACCATTTTGATTAATCGTCGACTGCTTCGCTTCCCGGCACGTCAGTCTTATTATGTAGCGGTTTTTAGGCCATTCCGTATCAGTTAGCTGTCTATTCCGGTTCACTCCTTCGTTGTTTTCGACGTTGACTCCCACCAACGGTCGCTCGGAAAACTAACCTCGTAACGAGAGCAATACCAAATTGGAGCGAATTTTATCTGCTCTTCCGATATGTGATTTATGGACAGCGGCAAGCGTAGGCGTATTGAGGAAACTACCACAGTTGCCCGGGCGCTATTAAAGTACGGTGGAGTAATTTCAGCGAGCGTCATTGTCGTAGTGATTGTGTGTGCGGTTTTACGGGTATATTGCGAAGGATAGCAACACGGGACCAAGCTAATTCGAATGAAAAATGAGATTTAACCGACAACTTTTCGACGGTCGAGTGTTATTGTGATACGCATTGATCACCCGTCACCCTCGATATTGACGCCCTAAGAGCGATTGTCGTTGGTGGTAACCCGATCACCTATATCGTTATTGGTACAATCAATTTTACCGCGATATTAAAATATCTCACCATGTATACATAAATGAAAATACTGTGAGTTGTTAACATGCAGCCTTGGTGAATAACACTAAAGACCCTGCGAACTTTGAAAAATACTGATTGATAAATAGATCTATGCTACTGTAGTGGCAAAAACTAGAATGAAACTAAAAGAGAACACATATGCGAGATTATACAGGGTGTCCATGAATATGTGGGCAATATATCGTATACATAAAGTTTATGTAGAAATAACACTGTATCTATAATAATAATAATAATAATAATAATAAATGTCTTTATTGTATAGAAAACAAATAGAGAACAAAAAAAAAAAAGAAAAATATATATATATAATTACCTATACAACCACATGGCGAGATTCAGTAAATTGTTCATACTGATTTATCTAACCATGACAATAGAAAATAATGGTAATGAGAAAAGAAATGTTTAAAAACTACTTACAAATAGAAATATATAAGGGTATAACACTGAAACTAATTGAACTATTCGGCGATTCACAATTGCTATGTATTATATACATATATCTTTTTTTGCTCGGGTGCACCACTGCTGAGATATTCAACCCTAAACATATAGTTGGCTAGGTGGTTTTTTTAATGCAATTATGACGTCATTAACGAAAATAGGTAACTTTGCTTTCAATACCTTGGGATGCTGTGATAAAGTTAATGTAAATACGTCATTTGGATAGAACGATTGATAGAACTGTCAAATTATTATTTCAAAATTATAAGCTATCATAATCTCCGTAATAATAAGTTTTCCCGTTTTAATTACAAGCTATTTTGTTTGTATTTGTTGTGGTTACAGATATTTGATTTATTTGTTATTGGTAGAAAGTAGATTTAGAACAAATGACGTTCGTGTTACTTGAAAAAAACTGAAAAATCTCATTTTCTCATTTTGCTTGTAGCACGTTTATTTGGTCTTGCAGAAAAAAACTAAAGACACATTCTCAAGGCCACTTTTGCTCCTCTATCGCATGGCGTATTTAAAATTTTTATACGACCTTTCGTTTTCTTTGGATCATCATCAACTTTGTTATTTCTTATGGGCGCCATATTGGATTTTAACACAGCTAGAAAGATTTTCTTTTTCTGATTTCTACCATGTGTCTATGTTGAAAACAAAATTTGATATTGAGTGTTAATCGACAAAGAATCTAATTTGAGATTAAATAAAGTAGGTAGCTATGAAATTTCGAACTGTCAATCGCTTATAATTGAGTATCGCGAAGATCAAATTCGATGTTAAACAAGGTAGCCATGGAATTTTGAACGCAACTTGCATTAGTAATGGAAAAAATGGCATGAGAAGAGAAGCAAAGAGAAACAAGATATGTTATGTATTTTTTTACAGTACAAGAGTACAAGATATTTGAAATTTTACCCTGATGTATTTCGATTAAACATTCCACCATAATAATAATAATAATTCATGCCTTCACATCCCCAACAGCTTGGGCCAATTACAAGGGCCATCGACTGGGCATGAGTTATTATTATGCCTGCGGTTGTAGACCGACTTAAGATGTTGCCTGTCAGCATTTTCCATGAAATCTGGGAAACTACAGAAAACCAAATTCAGAAAGAACATACCGAGGTTCGAACTCAGTACCGTCGGACTGGGAAGCGAGCACACAGGCTCCGCGCTACTAGCCGATCAGTTAGTAAATCAGGATTCATCTGACCAGATGATTGTATTCAAAAAATCTTCGTAGTTTTCTCATTTTCCCAGTAACCATTTACAATATTGCATTTGTCTTAAGTTATCACCAGGTAGTAAACTATGACTAACATTGCTTTGTACGGTCTCAGATTATTTCGACGCAGATCTCCACGATCCATATTCTACCAAATTTCTGTCAAGATCAATCAGAAAAAGAAAATTTTTCTAGTTGCGTCGAAATCCAATATGGCGCCCGTAAGAAAGCACAAAGTTGATGATGATCCATCGAAATCGGAACGTCGTTTAAAAATTTTAAATACACAATTAGATAGAGGAGCATAAGTGGCCCGGAGGATGTGTCTTTAGTTTTTCTCTGCAAAACCCAATAACAGTGCTACCAGCAAAATCAGATAATGAGATTTTTCAGATTTCTTCAAATAACTCGAACGTCATTTGTTCTAAGTCTACTTTCTTTTCGGAATCATAATAACCACAAAATTTAGAAACTTTAGAAATTTAAACCTGCCGTCTATCTCCAATAATAAGCGAGATCGCAATGGTGAGGATCGAAAATGAATCAGCCTGTATAGAGACACATTCTTATATAAACTTTATGTATCCGAGATATTGCTCACATATTCATGAACACCATGTATATGTATTAATTTAAAAGATTAAGCAATCATCCCAGAAAAACTATAACTGAAAGGAATCATCTCCCTCTGAAATCTCAATTTGTTCGAAAGCCTGAATAAATTAGGTTTGATACAATTATCATGAGAGAATTTTCTGATAATGATTTACTCTGATTTCAAGAAAGGCTTGAGCGCATATCAGTGCGAGAAAAGTTTAAAATTGGCTACTGTTTATATGTAGATGGTATAAAGAATTTGAACGAGGTGGCAAGTCGGTGATACGCAGAAAAGGAGCTGGTCCTCCTTCAACTGCTATTACGCCCGAAAACATTGCTACGGTGAAGAAGATTGTGGAAGAAACAACAAGACAACCGCATTACCTACCATAGAGTGCAATCCGAAGATTGGATCCTCGCAAATGAGATCAATATTGCATGATCATTTACATTTGAAAAAGGTTGTAACTCGGTTTGTACCCCATCATCCGACAGATTTACAAAAGCGGAAATTATTAGAATTTGCCAACAAACTTTAGATGTGTTGAATGCTGGAATTATTTCTAAAATTGTAACTGGCGATGAGACGCACATTCCGTTTTTTTATGTTCCCACTCGTCAAGAAAGCCAAGTCTGGATAGATGAAGATGTGGAAACCCGTACGATGGTAAAAAATCAACGAGTAATGAAAAAAGTTATATCCACAGTATTTTTAGATGTACGGATTTGGTGGCCGCAATTAAATTAGAAGATCAGAAGACAGTTACCGCTAAATGGTATGTTGAAACTTGTTTGCCTACTGTGTACCCAAGAAAGGGAATCATCATGTTACATTATTATAACGCGTCTTCCCATACAGCAGGGACAACTGTTCAGTATTTAGCGAAAAACAAAATCATGGCTATTTTTTGAGCTCAAAAAGCATTTGAGAGGAAAAGTTCCAGTTAGAAGAAGTGTTTTTTTGGTAGTATCCTCTAAGACAGCTGGTTGAACGCTTTTAAACTATGGAAGGAGAGAATGGTTAAGTGCATTATTGCAAATGGCAATTACTTTGAATACAATTGATTTAGGAACTCCCGAGTGATTGTGAGGATGCACGACAAAATCACGATAAATTTCGTACAACATATTTCGTTTTTCTAGAGCCATCAACTTGAGAATTGTAATTGCGCACCTGTCCATTTTATTACAAAATATTACAATCCTCGAGTTGGAGATTGAGATAAAAAAAAATATTTTCATATTTTCCAGTGATGTGAAAATGAGAATTAGTGTCTGCATATCAACCTTATTACTAACAAGATTAATAAAATTATGAAACATTGTATTTTGATCAACTTTTATCCGAATTTCAACATTAAATTAGATTCAGATCCAGAGAATTACTGCATAAACACAGGTAGGTACCATTGCAACGCTTTAATACACATCGTTGTAATCTTCTTGTTAATGATGATACTAAACCGGCACTGCATTATTTTAGCGCGCTGGTTAAATGTGAACATAAAATTACATTGTTTGGTTTTATTACAAAGAAGAGATAAATGAACATTTCCAATGGCACACATAGTCGTTAACCATACCATTACCATTGTTCTGTGAAATTCTAGGCCTCCTATTGCTGCACGTAATGACGTACTTCTCCAAATATTCAGTCCTAAAATTACACTGTTTGCGGAAATATCTATACAAACAAATATACTGACTTCCAGAAAAATTGCAACACCTAGAAGTTGTCGAACGATTTTATTGAAATTTTCAGGAAACGTCTATTTTCATGAAACAAAGTGATGATTAAGATTTGAAAACAAAAGAACAAAAGCTTTAAAAGTTTTTTCAATAATGAGTTGCTTCGCCACGATTTGTAATGCACTCATCCAGACGGCTTGGCATGCTATTAATCAAGTGATCTATAGATGCTTGTGGTATATCGTCCCAAGCTTCTTGAATCCGTTGCTGAAGATCGTGTAAATTATCTGGAGGGTGCGATAAATTACCCAGTCGCCTACCAATCATATCCCATACATGTTCAATGGGTGACAAATTAGGCGACCGAGCAGGCCATGAGAGGACGGCAATGTTAGATTCTTCCAAAAACCGTGTTGTAGCCCTTGCCGTATGAGGGCGTGCATTATCCTGCTGGAAAATGGGATTTTGCAGCCCCTGAAGATATGGAAGGCCAACTGGTTGTAGCACATTAGCAATGTAACCAGCTGCGTGAAGGTTGCCGTCAATAAAGACCAAGGGTGATCTGCTACCATAACATATTGCACCCCATATCATAACTCCTTGAGTGAGGGCTGTGTTGCGTTCCACAAAAAATGTTGGATTTTTACGTTCTCCACGCATCCGTCTGACTCTCCTACGACCATTGTGGGTCCACAAGCAAAATCGGGACTCGTCACTAAACACAATTTGATGCCATTCTTGCGCCCAATTAACCCTTTCGTTGCTCCACTCTAGTCTGCGTAGACGATGAAGTGGTGTTAGAAGAAGACATAAAAATGGACGATATGAACGCAACCCATAAGATCTTATCCGGCGATAAACAGTTGACATTGATATTCTGAGTCCTGTACCTCTCATCCAATCATTTGCAATTGATCGAGTTGTTGAAAATCTATCTTTTGTGGCCAAAAGTCTTAAGCGACGTTCTTCGCGATCTGTAGTCCTTCGAGGACGTCCAGATCCACGGCGACGATGTTGAACCCCTTCCTCCGACCATTTGGACCAACATCTCAATACCGATGAAACATTTCGGTTTACACGACGAGCAATTTCTCTTAGGGAAAGTCCGGCCTCTCTCATACCAATAATACGGCCACGTTCAAAATCACTTAATTGGGTAAAATGTTGATGTTGACGTACTCTCGGCATTGTTATCAAGATCAGAATGAAATTGTGACGAAACAACAACAATTTGCAAACTTGACAGTTACTAAATGGTCTAATACTTCAAATTTATAGTTACTATGTGCTATGGAAACAACATGCAAAAAAAAAACAAAACTACTTGCTAGATTTTATTCAAATTTTAATCATCAATTTGTTTAATGAAAATAGACGTTTCCTGAAAATTTCAATAAAATCGTTCGACAACTTCTAGGTGTTGCAATTTTTCTGGAAGTCAGTATATGTACTGGGAAAATATTTGATGATTGAAATATAATTTAGAAAAATATAACATCTGCAAAGTGCTTAATCCAGCTAGGAATATTTCTTTATTTCGTCGTAATTTTTGAGTACGCAAACGCATATGGAGGGGAAAAGTCAGAAATTATCTAGAGTTTCATTTCTGAATATAACGAAATAATTGACGCATTATTTTGTAAATAGAGTGATTGTGATAGATATTTCATTCTAGTACAAAAAGCGTCTAAATTGCTTCAATAACAAACGGAACAACAAAAATTGCTTACACTTTGAAACCATGCCACGATCAGAGTAGATATCTCAATACAAAAACGCTTATTCCCACAATTACATTCGGTGACTTCGCGGTAGTAAGACTGCTCTTTCTCTGGTTGTGAGCGATAGATTTGGATTGGCAAATCTGGGAAACGTTAAATCGTATCAGAACGGGAGTTACACCCGTTAAAACCAATAACGGCACATAGAATCATACAGAACAAGACAACCCCCTGAAGAAGTACAGGATATGATATACCTGACAATCTGGAGAAACTGCCATATGCTCGCCCAACAATTTATGGATTGCTGAACAGAATGCAGTTGATGTCGCTCAATACTAAGGGCATACATTATAAGATGCTGATACGAAAAAGTAAAGTAAGTGTGAGGGAATCAGAAATACCGAGTTCGAATGCTGGATCCGGCCATTATGGTGCACAAGTCCATAATCAGTTTTCAGTGCAGAAATTGTTAGTAGTGAATGGGTATTAACAATACAGGAACATTTAGAAGGAATCAAGCAATATAAAGCTCGTTTAGTAGCAAGAGGTTTTGAACAGATTGATGTAGATTTTGACATATACGCGCCCGTAGCAAGATTATTAAGCACATTTGGAATTTGTTATGGCAATAGCCAACAAAATGAAATTGTCCGTCATCAGTTCGATGTAACTGGAGCTTTTTTGTTTATAGACATCAAAGAAACGGTATACAGGGTGTCCAAAGTTATCAATGCACTATTGCTATCTTAGTTATTTCTGTAGCTACGATTTTAGTTAAATGAGCAAATTTTTTGTGTTTTTGACGCTGATTATTATGGAGTTCTTGAACAAACAATTGAATAAAGCATTCCCGATAAATTTCGAAAATTATAATTTTTTTAAATGGAACCCCTGTATTATTTGTACATATTTTTGATCATCATAATATTTTGAACAAAAAATATCCAGTATATAACTATTCTTAACGCAAACATAAACAAATGAGAACCGTTCAAAGTTTAAAAAAATTATTAACATAATTCTATATAGGTGCTGGAAAATCAAAATAAAATATTTCGTTAACAGTGGAATAAAAACAACAAACACAATAATCAAATAATTTTCCTTTTGTATTACAAAATTTTGCCTAACTCAGCAAATGCTCGAAGACATTGCCGTGTTGTTCAATACATTTCTCGGCTCTCGCAATAACGCCATGTGTGGCTTTTCTAATAGTTCGACCAAAAATATTATTTAAGGTTTGCCTAATACTATTTTCAAGTTCCATCTCATTTTGATGTCGCTGCTTGTAAACCTCATTCTTCACAAAACTCCAAAGATAAAAATCGAGAGGTGTCCAGTCAGAAGAGCGCGCAGGCCAACGAATAGGCGCGTTGGTTCCTATCCATTTTTGATTAAATGTATGTATTTAGCAAATTAGTAGTATTAGCGAAGTTATGAGCCTAATGAAAATAAATACGGAGCCTATGAAGCAGTGGCATATCATCTAAAAGATCATCCAGAATTTCTGTTAATAACCCAACATAGCGGTCTCCAGTTAAGGTACCATGATAGAGAACTGGACCTACAATTCTGTTACCCATTAATCCACACCACACATTTTAACTAAACCGGTGCTGAGGATTGCACGGATCTACTCTCAGAGGATTTTCTCTACTCCAATAATGTTGTTTTTTCTTTTTGCACATTCCTAAATTATACAAATTAAATTAATTTGATCGCAAAATTAATTAATACTTAATACCTGAATTTGAAAAGTTAGATTCATCAGACCATAAAATATAATTAAAGTTATCTGGACGTTCATTACAAAAATTTCTCCAATTACAGAAAACTACTCTTCTTTCTGCATTACCGGGAAGTAAAGTCTGAACTCTATGGTTCTTGTACGGGCGCAACTTGTGTTTTTTTATGGCGTGCACTGTGCTCTTTTGCAAATCTAATTCTCTGGTGTAACTTCGTATGGATTTTTCTGGATTGGTTTCAAAAAAAGCCAACACGGTTACTTCTGTTTCTTCATCTATTATAAAATCATTTTTATTTCTTCGTATCTTAAATGTATCTTCATTACTTCGAAATTTTCTATACAATCTTAGAAAATAGAATTGGTTTGGTGATCGACGATTCACATATGTGTGTTTTCCATAAGAACGAAGCGCATTTTTTCCATTTTTTCTACAAATCAGATATGCCTCTAGCATATCACACTTTTCTGAATGCGTAAACGGCATTATTTTTAATAAATATGGGGGAATTAATTATTATAATTATAAGAAAACACAACACAAAATCAAATAACCGACTATTCTTAATAAACTATTTTAATAACTAACCGTGCGAAAGAGACTTAAACGTTTGTGACAACGTAAATGAGCATATTATATATATGCTTGTTTTGCCTAAAAGTGAAAGAAGCTTACTATTAATAATGTATCTCTGACAATTAGAATCAAACAGAACAGCCTTATTATTCGCAAAACAAAAGCCACGCAAAGCGTGATCGCGAGAACCGAGAAATGCATTAACAGCACACTTAGGCAAAATTTTGTAATACAAAAGGAAAATGATTTGATTATTGTGTTTGTTGTTTTTATTCTACTGTTAATGTAATATTTTATTATGATTTTCCATCACCTACCTAGAATTACATGTTAATAATTTTTTTAAACTTTGAACGCTCCTCATTTGTTTATTTTTTGCGTTAAGAATAGTTATGTACTGGATATTTTTTGTTCAAAATATTATGATGATCAAAAATATGTACAAATAATACAGGGATTCCATTTAAAAAATTATAAATTTCGAAATTTCTCGAGAATGCGTTATTCAATTGTTTGTTCAAGAACTCCATAGTAATCACCGTTAAAAACACTAAAACTTTGCTCATTTAACTAAAATCGTAGCTACAGAAATAACTAAGATAGCAATAGTGCACCGATAACTTTAGACACGGTGTATATGAAATTGCCGGACGATAAATTATGTAAGTTAAATCGTTAAATTTATGGAGTAAATTTATTGTTTTTGATTCAAAAAAAGTTTGATATATGTAGGTACTTGAGTTTTTATTGTGGTTCTTAACCCTATACAGGCTGATTCATTTTTGATCCTCACCATTGCAATCTCGCTTATTATTGAAGATAGACGGTAGGTTTAAATTTGGCAAAGTTGCTAATTTTTGTGGTTATTATGATCCCGAACAGAAAGTAGACTTAGAACAAATGACGTTCGAGATTTTTCAAAAAAACTGAAAAATCTCATTTTTTTATTTTGCTTGTAGCACTTTTATTTGGTTTCGCAGAGAAAAGCCACTCTCAAAGCCACTTTTGCTCCTCTATCTAATGGTGTATTTAAAATTTTTATACGACGTTTCGTTTTCTTTGGATCATCATTAACTTTGTTATTTCTTATGGGCGCCATATTGGATTTTGACACAGCTAGAAAGATTTTCTTTTTCTGATTTCAACCATGTGTCATATGTTAAAAACAAAATTTGATATTGTGTGTTAATTGACAAAGAATCTAATTTTATATTAAATACGGTAGGTAGCTATGAAATTTGGAATTGTCAATCGCTTAAAATTGAGTATCGCAAAAATGAAAATCGATGTTAAATAAGGTGGCCATGGAATTTTGAACTGAACTTGCATTAGTAACGGAAAAATGGCGTGAGAAGAGAGACAACGAGAAACAAGATATGTAATGTATTTTTTAGTCATCGGACTAAAATACAACAGTAGCGAGTACAAATATTTGGAATTTAGCCTAATGTATTTCGATCAAACATTCTACCATAATAATAATAATTCATGCCTCCACATTCCCAACAGTTTGTACCAATTACAGGGGCCATCGGCTGGCAATGAGTTATTATTATGCCTGCGGTTGTAGACCAACTGAAGATGTTGCCTTTCAGCATTTGCCATGGAATCTGGGAAACTACAGAAAACCAAATTCAGAAACATACCGGAGTTCGAACCCAGTACTGGCGGACTTGGAAGCAAGCACACTAGGCATCGCGTTACTAGCCGGTCAGTTAGTACATTTCGATTTATCTGACCAGATGATTGTATTCAAAAAATCTTCGTAGTTTTTTAATTTTCCCGGTAACCAATTGCAATATTCCATTTGTCTTAAATAATCACCAGGTAGTAAACTATGACTAACATGGACTTTGTACGGTTTCAGCTTATTTCGACGCAATTCTCCACGATCCATATTCGACTAGATTTCTGTCAAGATCTAGAAAAATGGTATGATATGTTTGTAGTCGTTTAGGATACAATTGTAAAAATACATAATATTATCTCGTTTCTCTTCCTTGGCGAACGCCATTTTCGAGTTACTAACGCAACGATATTTCACAGTTCGTAATTCCATGGCTATCTTATTTAACATTTCGATTTTCATTTACTCAATTGTAAGTGACTGACAGTTCGAAATTTCATAGCTACCTATCTTATTTAATCTCAAATCAGATTCTTGGTCAATTAACTCACTATATTAAATTTTGTTTTCAACATATGACACATGGTTGAAATTAGGAAAAGAAAATTTTTCTAGCTGTGTCAAAATCCAATATGGCGCCCATAAGAAATGACAAAGTTGATGATGATCCAAAGAAAACGAAACGTCGTATAAAAATTTTAAATACACCATTAGATAGAGGAGCAAAAGCGGCCTTGAGAGTGTGTCTTTAGTTTTCCTTCCTAGATTTTTCAGTTTTTTTCAAATAACTCGAACGTCATTTGTTCTAAGTCTACTTTCTTTTCGGTATCATAATAACCATAAAATTTAGCAACTTTGTCAAATTTAAACTTATCGTCTATCTTCAATAATAAGCGAGATCACAATGGTGAGGATCGAAAATGAATCATCCTGTATAAAATTATATTTCTGTAATTGTGCGTTTAAAAGTCTATCATTAAAATCTTCCAATTTTTGTTTTATTCACAGATTACCTACTCTTGTTAGTACTGGGGTAGTATTTTATGTAATATGACATAAAAGTTAAAAAGTTCCAAGA
Source organism: Popillia japonica (assembly GCA_004785975.1). Taxonomy (NCBI): domain Eukaryota; kingdom Metazoa; phylum Arthropoda; class Insecta; order Coleoptera; family Scarabaeidae; genus Popillia; species Popillia japonica. Next base: position 28,130 of record SMLS01061191.1, read on the forward strand.
TTTTATTACAGCAGACAGAATGCAAAATCTAGTATTTTAATAAAATTAATTGGACTATAAATATATATATACCTATAGGTATACGAAACTATTTCAAATTACACAATTTTCCCGCCATGTAGCGATCGTCCTGCCACCTACGCTTGCCTTCCAAAAATGTGAGAAAGAACGAAAATATTACTTGCCCTTCTCAGAAATGTCGGATTAATTTTTATCGCTAAGTAACCGGTCTCTAAGTAGTCTGTGTTTATATTGTCCCAATTTTTAGTTGTCAAAGAAGATGTACATTTCTTTCGTTTATTAGAAACTTTTAAATAGTTATTTTGATAATTAATTTCAATTGTTGTTAATGGACCAGATAGTTTCGAAATACAGTTATAACAAAATATTCGAATCCTATTTAACTGCATTAAACATACCACAAACATCTAAACTGGACTTAATTTCATCATTTAACCGTATGAACGACCTTTTAACGTAATAACAATAATACAAATCACTTATTCAATTGCTAAATACATAGAATTCCAATTATCTTCTAAGTTATTAAGTACGAGTTCGATCGTAAAACCCATGTTTGATTAACTATCGTCTCGTCCACTTCTTACTGGATTACTTTATCCATGCTACTTGAAGTTGCGTGTTTGGATATTCGTACAGCGGATTATCTCCGCTCGTACATTGAAATTGAACGAAAGCCACTTAATGGTTCCATTAATTACGCTCTATGATCGCGGTTTGCGTTCCATTAAAGCGATTACCGCGGCCGAATCTGACGTCTCGAAATCAATTTACACTTGCCATCCTCAGCGTTATCGTACTATATGTACGGGCTGGTTGCGACACATTTTTTTGAAAGTAATTTTACATGTAACATTAATCGTCCCAAATTTTCCTTTCCGTTTGCTATTACTGACATTATTTTTGTATTACAGAAGTTTAGTATCGATTATTTTAAGATTTTATAATAACAATTTTCACACAACCGATTTAGACTTAGTTTTTATAGCTAGAAAAATGTTCTCAATGCAGAACGCTACAATATTTGTGAAGGCAAGTCTGAACCACAAATTTTGTTGTCCTCGACGAAAGCTAACCCCCAGCCTCTTCGAAAACAAAAACTGGAAATGCTCCGAAATTCATAACGGTAAAGTTAAAATAATAACGATTCTTCTCTTTATAGGTTTACAACAGTAATAAAAGTTTCAGAAATGTAATTAAGCTTATAAAGTTTTATTACCATAAGTTATTCTGCATTACCCAACAGACACATGTCTAAAGAAACTGCGGTAACACGCATTGCAGGGTCGGTTCGTGTCGTGTCGTGACGGCTCCGTGTATAGGATATTATTCGTAATGTCGTACTAGCGCTCGTAATTTAGAATCATTAATTTATGCGCCTGGTAATTAACGCGATACAAGCGGCGCACGGCTGATGTAATCTAGGAGAGCGTTGTGGCACATTCAAGTCATCCCTCGGGTATCGGAACAATGATTGCTGGCCTCGTTGATTTTAGCTTCAATGGTCTAATGGTGTTACATTGATCATCCACGCTATTATGTTCCATGCAAACCCACATGCATCATGTGTAGGCGTCGCGGGAGAAATGCGATGAAAATAAATTTGTGCCCTAAATAATGTTACAGTCCTATTCTAAAACCATGGCGTTATATACTCTAAATGAAAATCAGATTGTTACATACGTTTTTTTATTAATATTACAGGTAAACCTACAATTTATTAATGTACATAAAAAATATGATATAATATAATAATAATATAACTTTATTGTCCAAACAGGTACAACCCAAAACAGGACAAAAATAAACCAAAGATGCAATTCAAATTGAATGAATGCCAATGCGAGGCAATAAAACAAAAAGTTGCGCATACATACAAAAGTACTAAAAAAATGAAATTAATGTAATAAGAATATAAAAAATTAAGTTTAGTTTAAAAAATCTGGAGTTATGACATTTAAGTAAGAAAAAAAAATGTAAGTAGAAATACTATATTTCACTTTATTGGCAATAAAGCATATATGTAATAGAAATTGGAGTTCTTCGTAAACAGTTGGTTCTAGCTTTCAGTAATCGATAACAGCACTGAGTTCTTGACGGAATACGAGGGACAAAGAAGGATATGTGTTGAAGAAGGAAAGGACAATCCGTGGTATTGTTAACTAGATTGTTTAAAAAATCTAAACACAACCCATCTCTTCTCGATGTTAAGGAAGACATATCGTGACGCGCCAATAGATCGGCAGAGGGAACACCTCTAGGAGGAACACCGTCCAATTTGTACGAAAGGAATTTCAAAAATTTGCGGTGTGTACGATCGACTTGTAACGATTCACTAGCGTCTATAGGATACCATATTAGGGCAGCATATTCGAGTTTGAACGAGTGAAGAACGAAAAAAGTAATACAAAGTTTTAATCAAATGAATATCTTGGAAGAGCCTGGAGATACGCTTTACGAAACCCAAAGCTTTCGAAGATTTAGAACAAACTTTAGCGAAGTGATATTTAAAGGAAAAGCTGGCATCAAACAATACACCCAAATCAGTAATAATAGATTTTCTCTCTAGAAAGTGGTCTTCTATATAGTAAGAGACGATCAAAGGTGATGTTGTATGTATGTAGGATACAATGTAACATTTACTAGCATTAACCTGAAGCTTATATCGACGACACCATTCCACCAACTTATCTAAGTTAGCCTGTAGGATGAATGAATCATGCACTGTGGAAATCTGGTTGTACAGTTTAATGTCATCAGCATAGGCAAGAACAGGAGAGGAGAAAGTAGGAGATCATTGATAAATAAATTGAACAATAGAGGACCCAAATTGGAGCCCTGCGGAACTCCAGAGCTTGGCGAAAACTCGAATGAAAGAAATCCATTGTATAGGCCATAGAAAAATGCTTAGTATACAGACTGTATCCTACATGTTTGCTCAGAATGAAATGGACGAATGGCAATAAGGGTGATAGTGGACACAATTATGTTGTTAGAACACATGCGGCATGAATATTCTCTCAACGCCTTCATTTTTTGTAGAAAATTAACCACCATGAGGATCGCTTTTGTTTAACGTGTATAGTAAGATTGTTCTGTACACATGCCGTCTACTTCTTTTCAAGTACTTTAGAATAGAATGTTAACTGATATCCGTATGAACGGCCACCCTTCTTCGGATACCTTGACACCGTATTGTATTTCAAGCGTTTCATCTCAAAAAACGTACCAACTGTGGATTGTACTATAAGCTTCATCTTTGGTTGAGACTGGACCAATAATTTCTTTATCCTCTTTATCCTGAATGGCTTCACTATGTAACTGAATCTTTGCCAACGTCTTCATGTTCAACTGATGCACGTGTCTCATCCTCCCACGAGTACTGCGACTAATACAGCGATGATCTCCATTCAATTATTTATTGTTAAATAAAGCTGCTTGCTTTTATTCGTTGTCCATCCTGTATCCTTTCATTATCTAAATTTCAATTCTTTCATTTTCTGTCAAACAACGAACTCATTTTACGATAAATTCACGGCAAAGGATAGCATGAAGAACTCTCAATTTGTGTGAGTATCAAAACTAGCTAGAAAATTTGAGATGTACCATTAAAAAAATAATGGCGTAATTGTAAAAACCAGGGGAATCGAATGTCTAGGAATCAAAAACTGACTGTGTTGCTAAATCTTGAAAGGTTGGAAATAATAAAGAACGATGACGTCCTCAGCCTCACTGCCCCACTAATCGCACTAAGAGCACGCTTTTAGATTTGTTGTTCTACGGATTAATTTTCCTTTTACAGGAGATGGCGGTTATAAATGGGTAAGTTCACCAATCAAACAATCTCCGTATCGATTATGTCGTGTAGGCCATCACTTTGTTCATCTTTAGCTCTACGACACGAGCGGTGTATCGAAAATTGAGTTGAAATGAGGAAGGCTAATATTGAGTCACTTTTCCTGATAAACCTCGATTTTATTTATAGACTCATGATAATCACAGAATGGTTAGAAAATTTTTAGAGGTTTAGAGAAAGACCAAACTTACAACTTTCTATACTACGACATACAGCTCTCATTCAGAGTATGATGGTGTGGCGGGCTGACTATACGCCTTGAAAGTAGGACTCCTTTAAGAGTCGTTTTGAAAACTTGAAAATTGAAAATTGTTACATCAAGTATGTTCAGCAACCAGTGTCATATCTTTCAAAAATGACTTAATTTTCTAATAGAATAGTGCAATAGTCCAATAGAATACTGGGAAATTTACTAGGAAGATATTGTCTTTCATAAGTGTTACCATCAATCGAACATGTGTAGGGTGTGATAAGATTAGTAAACTATCATTGGTTCATTTATGTTGCGTGTCCAATAGAGTAGCTGAATAATTATGTCGTGTTGAATGTTCCATCAATTCGAATCAGGAAAGAATAAAACTTTCTGAAAGTATCACCAAGTTTTTTCAAACAGTCATTGATTTATTACAGACAGTATATACATATTATTCAGTTAAAAATATCTTAAAATTTTAGAAATCAGCTTTTTTATAATCAGATAAAAAGACTCCTTTCTATAGATCGTAATATATAATATTTAATATAAATTCTGGATTTCAAGCACTACAAATCTATTAAATTTATAAGCCAGGATCGTTTTACTATTGTCCTTCAACACATTGTTAACTTTCAGTTTCATTACAGTGACCTGAGAACCACTCCGGCGACGCAATAAACCAGTCGTTTAGAGCAAACTTACAACACACTAAAGTGAAATTTATACTGAATAATACGTTTTCATTTACAAAAGGTAAACAAATTTGCTCTCCACAGAATGCCTCTAGTGGATTTTAACTTTAATAATTCCAACCGCCGACAAAATAATTGTACTTCTGTACCTGTGGAGGCAAATTTATGGTTTGCGGGAGACTGAATCTATTTATCCGTATTATGTCACAGCGGTGGTGCTTACACGTGCAACTGTCTCAAGTGTTTTGAATTTCTAGAGCGGATTTCGAGCTAAATGCGTTACATCCGCATTGAAACATCAACTGTCAGATGTTCAACTACAACAAGGGACAATGCACCTATACTAATTGTTTTAGCACCGCAACAACGCTACCGACTAATAAGGATTACTATCCAATTGTCTATCTAATTCGCGATAGAAATGAAATTAGTGTTCTATTAAATTATGGTCAATAGGCGACGTATAATTTCGTGATATACATATAAAAATATAAGAGTTCCGATTATTCCCATAGCAGAAACTAATTAAATGGTATTCCATTTTTGCCCTCCAAGCTCCAAGTAGACTACATAAAACTTCGCCCTCGTATTAAAATAAAAATGATTTCAAAAGCAGAAAAAATTCACGTGATCCCTGAAAAATCTTTGCGAGCACGTTTTAATACCTGCGCTTACGTCAAACTTGCTCTTATTTTTGCCATCGCTAACTTCCTATAAAATCCCTCACATTAGTGCAGAACCGTGCAATCCGGTTAAGCTCCATACATGAAGGATTTAAGCTTTTTTGTACGCTCACACTGCTATAACTAAACACATCCATTAAGAGGGGAATTAATTGAGTGACGGTGGCTTTCCTCGACGACAGAGGACGAACGAAAGTTGTTGCGACCACCACGCTGGACTCTGAACAATCTCGAACGGAAGGAAATACAAACGGCGCAAAAACAACCGAAAGAATTATGGATCTACAAGGACAAAAGGCGAAAAAAACAACTCGCAGCTTATTGTTGGGTGGATGTATCTGACAAAGTAGACAAATGATCAACAAATATGCCACTAATTCACGTTCGAAGATGCCTTTAGAATACGTTATAATAAATAGTGGGGTATTTCGCAAGAAAAATTGCTTTATTTGTGTAGTGTAAACAGGGTAATAAAAATTCCATTAACGATAGCGGTAATACTTTAAGTAAGAAGGACTATGTATAAGAAAATACCAACAGGCAAGTTAAAACTTACTTTACAATATAAGTATTATAAAGAATCGCAATACATAACTATCAATTTCCAATTTGGATGAAATCATTACCTCGACTGTATACACATAACAAATTTCTAAACTGCACAAAAAAGGCCTATATTTTGTTTATACATCTCTTGCTGTTTGACACACTGACCAATTTCATCAAAATGTCGTTTGTACATTAGGCTGCAGGTAATTTAATTAAATGGAACACAATAGCTACTTTAATATTATGTTACAGACACTATTACGAGGATGGGTCAATATGTCCGTGACTTTTTGAATTTGATTGCTCTTGCTCAACAGACCTCTATTAAAATTCGAAGAAGCTGCGTCATTTAGTGTGTGTTTGAGGGCCCTTGATAGCAGACTACCCCGTGATTGGTGGAGAAAATGCTCATCGAGCATTACTTTTTGCGGAAAAAACCATCACTCAAACCAAGACTAAGCTTGGTAGGTATTATGGAAACTCACCATCAATTTCAATGGTAAAAAAGTGGTTTACTGTATTTCGTTGTGGCCGGACAAGCACGGAAGATGCCGAACGTTCTAGACACCCAGTTGAGGTGTCCACGCCCGAAACGATTAGAAAAACTCACGATATGGTGTTGGCCGATCGGATATTGAAAGTGGGAGAGGTTGTGGAAGCCATAGGCATATTACATGGCTTAGTAGTTTCTATTTTGAATGATCACTTGGGTATGAGAAAGCTTTCCGCAAGGCGGGTGCCACGTTTGCTCACAATCGACCACAACTTCGCAGTGTTGGGTGTCGTTTAACCGCAATATGGACGAATTTTTGCGTCGTTTCGTGGCCGTGGACGAATCGTGGATCCACCACAACACACCAGAGACAAAACAGCAGTCGAAACGGTGAGTTTCTCGGAGTGAATCGATGCCAAAAAAGGCCAAAGTGGGTTTGTCAGCCAATAAAGTTATGGCAACCGTTTTTCGGGATGCAGCGGTATAATCCACATTACTACCTTCAAAAAGGTAAAACAATTAATGGCGAATATTATGCTAACTTATTGGGTCGATTTAATAAGGATTTGAAAACAAAACACCGCATTTGGTCAAGAAAAAAGTTCTTTTCCACCAGGACAACGTAAGGTTCCACACATGTGCAATTTCCATGGCAAAACTGCATGAATTAGCTTGCGAATTCCCGTATTCTCCGGATTTAGCCCCAAGTGACTATGTTTCCAAACCTGAACAAATAGCTCGGCGGAAAGAGATTTGACTCCAACGATAAAATTATGTCACAAACAAATACCTATTTTGATGACCTCAACAATGATGAGCGAAACGGTGATTTTTAAATCACTTCGTGAGTCGTGATCGTGATTTATGAATAACGGTGATTATAAACAGTGATTGCGATCACGTTTAACACGAAAACTTAAGAAGAAATATCGGTTAACACGAAATAATAAAGCGCTCCCGAAAAAATAATATGTATATGTACACTCTCTTTCTAAAGTAATGTCTCCCCCAGCCGACGGGTTAATATCAAAAATTCCTTCCTTCCAGTTGTCGGGCGACCTCGATTATAGCAATGGTGGGAGAACGTAACGATGTATTCAGTTGAACGTGCGGATTAAAATGTAAAGGCTTGATATTTACGCATTTTATTGCGCTTTAGGGTTGCCAATATATTTGCAGAATTTAATAAATCTATACGTTAAGGTATAGCTTTGATATTGTAGACAGAAAACAATTTTCTGTAACTTTTTAAATTATTTGTAAACATCTATCTATCCAACACATTACGTGAACACTAACAAAATATTACTGTTATTTATATAGAATAATAAAAATGCTTAAACTTGTTTATTAACCTAACTGTTGTATAAGCACGCGTTTGAGTATTTTTTGCTTACAAGAGAAGTTTTATTTAAACCATAAAAGTTGTCGTCTAGGCATCTTTGCGTATTTTTACGTCTATCTTGACTTGACAGTCTGGATGAATTATTGATACTATTAAACTCATGAATTGATACTGAACTAAATATGAAAATACACTGAAATTTTAAAAAATACAAAATAATTAGGCAATTAAGGAATAAAATAATTAAGGCAATATTGGAGCAGAACCCACGACAATCAACGAGAAGAATAGCAAAAAAGTCACAGCCAACTGTTAATAGCCATCTGAAGAAATTAGGGAAAGTCAGAAAGTTAGGAGTATGAGTGCCTCACAATCTTAGTGAGCGGAATACATGTCAATCACCAAAGGTCTGCTTCCACGGGTAAGCCTTTTTATACAGGATTGTAGATCCAAAAGCGAGCATCCATCGTGTGTATGGTTGAATTGGCAAGATATAATTTATCAGGAGTTGTTAAATTCAAATTTAACGATTAATACGGATAGAGTGCAAGAAAAACTCCACGAAAACCGTCCTGAATGAAAACTTTATAGCCTTTGAAAATTTTTGTGGAACACCCTGTATAAGATGAATTCGCGTATTTCCTACTAGTTTTGTGTAAATAATTAGCGATCGACCAATAGCTAGCTGTGTCATAAGCAAATTGATATTACAGGTCATTTGGCAAATCTGGAATCAGTTTTGAAACATGCACAATAAGGTTAATCTTTTATATTCCGCGATTTCAATTTCGCCTACATTGTTATATCTCTACAATATAATCCTACTACATATTCCAGTTTCTGATGTAGGTAAACTCGGAAAAAGATACATCAAATGATATAAAAAACCGTAAGCCCTCTATGTTCAAAGACACAGAAATTTAACATTTTGAATGCTCAGCTCCAAACCCACTAGATATGTATGTATGTAAATGTACAATTTACCGAAAATTTATAAACCCGCAAATTTAGTAAAACCCATCGCGTCGAGTATCAATTCCCCTACTTATCATTGGGCCAAATGAGTGCATAATCAATGAGATGTGTGCCAAATGAGTGCATAATCAATGTATTGAAAACCTAACTGTCAAAAATTCCATTAAATTTGGGAATAAAGTTAACAACACCGAATTGAAACAAGGTGGAATTCTAGTACAATTTGAGGCATGTTCACTTTTTCCGAATGTACCTATACCAGAAACTTTGGCATATGCGTGCATTGCCAATTTCATGAGCCATTTCGAAATTGATTTTTAGATTGGAAAAGGTGAATCTTTCGCAATAGCGCAACACGTTACAGGTTACGTATACATAAAGCCTCAAATTAATAAAAGCTACTAATTCACCGTGCGAAACAGCAGTGTTTGAAATTAATAAAGGAGTAAGGCAAGGTGATGCACTGTCGGCAACATTGTTTAATCTTGCACTGGAATATATAACCAGAAATTTGAACAGAGGCACGCTGAGAACAAAAGGGGGGCAAATAATAGCATATGCAGATGATGTCGTACTAATAGCAAAAAGAAGACATATACTAGGCAATATGCTAGAGGAAATACTACGGGAAGGCAATAGAATGGGACTAACGATAAATGAAGATAAAACAAAAATAATGGAAACTGGAAAGGAAATCATAGCAGGTACAATAGTCAATCTAGGAAAATACAAATTTGAGAAGGTGAATAAAATCAAATATCTGGGAGTTATGATCTCGAATGACGGAGAAAGGGAAACAGAAATAAAGGAGAAAATAATAGCCGTAAACAGAACATATCACGCAAACAAGAAAATGCTCAGAAGCACACACCTTAGTAAGAAGACCAAGATAAGAATGTACGAAACATTGATAAGACCAGTAATGATGTACGCTGCGGAAACTATGACGATGACACAACGGGACGAAGAAGACTTACGAATACTGGAAAGAAAAATATTAAGAACAATACTGGGACCAGTTAAGGTGGCGCAGGATGAATTTAGGACAAGAATGAATCACGAACTCAAACAGGAAATAGGAGAAGACATTGTACAAAGAATTAAGAAACAGAGAATAAAATGGCTTGGTCATGTCTGGAGAGCAGGAGAAGAAGCACATATAAGAACATTAATGACATGGAGACCTAGTGGTTTAAGAAGAAGGGGGCGACCTAGATCAAAGTGGATGGAAGAGGTAGTCAGGGACCTAGAAGAAAAAGGCGTTAGAAATTGGCAGAGAAAGGCGATGGACAGAAGATTATGGAGGACAATTAGCCTGATGCTTTAGAATTATAAATGGGGATTGATCCACCTCGCACACAGGATCCAGAGATCTTCGAAAGAAGAGGCACAACTCCTTGTGGAGTGTACAGCCATTATATATATATATATATAATTCACCGTGCTGGTAAAAACCTTCTTAAAAAGTCGTCCATCGGTCCACATATGTTAGCGATTAGACTCGGATTTAGGCGTAAAGTCATTTATGCATGTTGTAAACACCCCGTAGAAGGGATGTGATTTAATCGTTAGGTTTGTAGAATTTTTTACTTATTCGGTTTTCAGTTGAGAATGATGACCCATGCTTCATCGAAACGTGTCCCGAATTAATTGAAATCTGTGATGTTTGAAGTTATCCAAATTATCCGTAATATACAAGCCCACAGTGCTTGCAATGAAACGGTTTTCATTTAATTGTGTTTCTCATTTAAAAATGCAATTTCAATTATTAGATGTTATATTATTTATCACCAAAACCACATTGCAGAACTAAAAAATGTGCTTAAATCTGTAATCATATAATCAATTCTTAAACTGTAGTAGCAACACATTTTATCAAAGCATTGTACGAAATGTCCTTTCTAATTTATATTTAAATATCTTTATCTATACAAAAAAAAATCACAAAAATACGCTTGTGGCTTAGAATTTCGTTTAAATAACAAATTAGACTTTAATTGTCAATATTGTGACGGACTAGATATACAGGTACGCATTCTGCAAATTTACATGTTCTAATTGCTAACATAACGTGGTGCATCAATATAGACGTTTCCGTAATTGAATTGACGCAAACGTATAAAGAGAACGGCGAATTGAAACGTTAACCGGATCAAGCTGTATTAATTATATCACCGCCGAAACGAAACTTTTGTTTGTAATTATCCAATTCGCATCAGAAACATGACAAATCGACTGGTGCAGTAATGAAATAACAGATTAATCACTGCAAAGTTGCGTTAACATATTACATTAGAATAATTGATTGAGGCCGTTTGTTCAAGGGAACATTGTTAAATTCCAAATTGACGGGCTTGCACCGTAAATAAACATTATTTGACGGAATTTGTCATACTATTTTATACATGGACATCGTTGTTATTATAAATAACATAATCACTGAATATTTTGATGACGCTTTGTAAGATTTATAGTATTGTGTGTCCAAAGTTTTAACTCTCAACTCTGTAAAATTTAAATACGATTCCAATTGTGTAACGAATCCACAAGAAAAACACGGTACTGGTGTCGTTTTTTTATTTATATTTTTCGATGTAATCTTCTCGAATATTAATACACTTTTTCAAATGGTCCTCCAGTCTCTTTAAACCGTCGGAAAAAATAGGAAGTTTTGAGGTCTGCAAAATACCCACTTGTAGCGTCATTTAAGCTACCATTCGAGGCAAATCCTGTCAGCGATTTTTTTAAATTCGAGAATAGGAAAAAGTAGCTGGAGGCTAGATTCGGTAAATATAGAGGATCAGAGACTAATTGGTAGCACAACTCATTCAATTTGGACACGACGATGCAGGATGAATGAGCCGGTGCATTGTCATGATGGTAATGCACTTTTTTCGCTGCAAATGAGGCCGTTTCTCCTCCAATACTGCATCGAATCGAGTCAAGAAATGGCTGTAGTATTGCCCTGTGATCGCTCCACCTTCTGCAGATAGTCGATCAGGTTCACACTTTGGAAATCCCAAGAAGTGGTCGCCATAGCCTATTCGGCCAATGGAACGGTGTTTGCTTTCTTAAGAGCCGATTTGCTTGAGAAAGTGCACTGCCTCGACTATTCCTTGGTCTCCGATATGTAGTGGTGGATCCAAATCTCATCCACGGTTACGGCACCCCTGATTAAATCCCTTGCATTCCGTTGAATCCTGGCCAGACACAGAAATAGTCACACGATTTCGCTTTTTGCTTCGGTGTGAACAAACGCGGCACCCATAGCGCCTAAAGCTTTTCCATACCCAAAATTTCGTGTAGGATATAGCCAACGCCGCGTTCTACTACGATTGCTGTTGTCTCTACCGTCTCTTTTAGCTTCAATCAGCGATCGGCTAACATGAAATCCTGAATCTTGTCGACCATTTCATCGTTGGTAGCAGTTGTTCGTCACTGGTGCTTGTGCGGCCACGTTTGAACTCGCTCCCACAGAAGCTGATAGTCAAAAATGATTGGAGTAGATCTGTCATGAACCTCTAGCAAAATACACCAACGAGCATAGAATTAGGGCCACCCTGTATTTTAAAGATATTTCAGAAATTCTTTTTGTTTTCGGAACTTTTTCGGTTGTAACATAGTTTACTAACTTTATGCGATTGTTTTGTCGTGGTTGCGTGAACAAGAAACGCTTTTTGTGGTTTATTTCTTCAGAATTTATTGAAAGTATGAAAATGGTCAATTTTAGTGTAATATGCTTTTCGTTGAAACAAAAGAAATTTTAAGGACTTTAGCAGCGAGTACTCCCTCCCCTGGCAGTGATAGCTTGTAAACGTCGATCAAATTTTGGATCACATTCTGCGGAAACTTGTCCAATTCCTGCACCAGTATGTTGCGAAGCTCTCCAGAATTTCTGGGGCCAGCACAAGTCTTCGTAAATGTTTCCCCATCTAATCCCCAACATGTTCAATTGGATTCATATCCGGACTACGAGCAAGCCAAACAAATCGTATGATTTAAACCTTCTCGAAAGATATTTAGTAATTATCCCAGCAGTGTGGGGCCGCGCATAATCATGCATGAAGGTTGCGTCGTCTCCAAGAACAACCATAAACGGTATAACATGATCTTCTAAAACCTGTGTCAGATATCTATGCGCATTCAATGTCCCATTCTCGATAAAGACTAACTCCGTGCGAGAGTCAAAAAACATGCCTCCTCAAGCCAAACTGAATCTCCACCAAATGGAAGTCGCTCGGCAATACACGCTTGAGCATATCTCTCATCTTGTCGTCGCCACACTCTCACCCCTTTCTGAGCCCGTAAGACAAAATCGCGATTCATCGGAAAACAATACGCGAATCCAATCCGCTATTGTCCAAGTTAAGTGTTCTCATGCAATATTCAACCTAGCAATTCGATGTTCACGGGAGAGGGGCGGTTCAGTAGCTCTTGTTGCCTCCTAACTGTCCACTCACTTATTTACTTTACATTTCTCACTTTTTGTAGATGATTTCGAACTGCTGTGACTGTTCGGTTTTTCAAAGCACTAAAAACAAGAAACCAATCATCTCTAGCTGTTGAAGTCCTGCCTCGTTCTGAACCAGGTCTTCGAGTGAGCAGACCAGTTTCTTCGTCGCGCTGAAATACTCGTTGCACAGTCGACAGACTTACACCAACGTTTCTCGCAGTTTTTCTATAGCTGCAACAATTCTCGCCGCAACAATAGGATTTATTCTCATTGTAATACACTGACAATTTTGATGCAACTATAGAAACAATTTGCAATTGACAGATAAAACCATAGAAACCAAAAATATGCTGATAATGGTGTTTAGGAATTTGGATGAGGGACCCTGGTTTTATCAAACTTTTCTTAAATCACAAAAACTTGGAAAAAAAACACAAAAAGCTTTTCTTGTTCATGCAAACACGACAAAACAATCCCACAAAGTTAGTAAACTATGTTACAACCGCAACCGGTTTTCGCAACCATCCAGAAATGTTTTATCATTGCACGAAATTCGATTTTATCCAATTTTGGGAAACCGTCCGACTTACTACATAAAACACTCTTAAACAACAACTATTGACGGTAGGCGTTTGAAATGCCAGCAGAAAATTGAGAAGATACTCAGATGTTATAATGCCCCCACCCTTCCAAAAATTCTAGATCTGAAAGTTTATCGAATTATTCAAGTTCATATAGACGGAGTTCTCGCTTTAAATTATTGTATATCGACTTCGCGTTCTCAGCAACATGTGGTAGCTACCAACATGAGACAGGGTTTGATCTTTAATTACTCTAACAAAAAGTTGCTTCTTGGGAAAACAAAATATTTGTTTATCATCAGCGCTATCCTTCTGCCATGCGAAGAATAGGTAAGTTCTAAAATTAAACATGTCTATACCCTTCAAAGTATACAACAACTACGAACGTAGCCTTTTTCTCACATACTGAAATTTTCTTGGAAAATATTAATCCTTCAAAAAGGATGCTACATCGATCATATTAAAACACCAGTATCGCTACAGTACATAGTGGATACGGGAAGCAATACGGAGAAAGTATTAATTTTCGTTTTCGACGAACAGCGTACGTGAAAAACTGTATATCGCGCGCGCGGAGTTGCCGCTGACAGTACACTGATTGATATCGGAACTCCCGTTGGGTCGACGACGAAATTTGTCATATAGAGAAAATTAATTTTCGTCGATGCGAGCGAAGCTACTACAGCACTCGCTACCATCACCGCCGGTAGAAAGGATACCATCGCACTGAAAAACCGCTGATTAATTGAAACCCAACGGGTACCCGTGCATAAGAGCTGAATATGTAACTTTATATCGGCGATGGTTTTCCGACATGACCCCGTGTTGATCGCTACACTCCACTTTTCAACAAATTTCTTTATATTTGGGGAATAATTTTGTAAAAGTGGAAATGTTCAAACTTAACATGAATCGCTTTTGAATAGAATTGCTTAGTGACTTCACGGTTGCATGACTATAAGACCGTAAAAATGAGAACAACCTTACCTTCATTTTATAACATATAACAAAAATATTTCCCAAAAAAGCGTAATATTTTCGAAAATACTGTAAATAAGATCACGTTAGTGTTGCCATTTTCAAAGTAATTTTTCAGAGCATCAGCTAAAATTATCGAAAAATATAGGTTTCATTCAAATAAAATCATGAGAGAACCGTTTGGATTTCGATAAATGTGGCACATATATTGTCCTGAAGTACATCCATAATTTTCGTCCATCTTTACCTCCCGTCCTAAACAGTTAACAAGTGCACATAACTGTAGATCACTGCAAAAGTAAATTATGCTACTCCTAAAAATTTATCAATTCGTTTAAAGTAAAACAAAGTGATGTAAGGGCATTCGTATACTCGTAGGCGTAAACCTGGCCTACCTCGCTAGGTTGACTATAGTGGCAAGTACCTAAATAATATTCTGAATAAAAAAATATATTGAGAGGTGCTTTCGAAAAATACACTTGCTTTTCGAACACAAGATCCAAGATAAGAAGCAATGGCATCAAAAATCTTGGTTAAAGCTTCATATCTTGAAACTTAGAGTGATTGAGGATTTTTCTCTACTTCTGAAGATCTCCAGCACGTCATTAAATCATAGGTATTTGTATCGCCTTGATCGCAAGGAACATTGAACCCAATAATCCGTTTCTGAAATTATTCTTGCGAGTTGTGTTAATGAACAATGAACAACTTGTAATTTCTCAAACAGGTCTGTTTTCATAATGTTTTATAAAAATCTACAGCTACACAGTGCAAGCAAAACTTTTCACCGTAACCAAAAATGACTTTAGATATTGAGATCAACCACTTGCGTGAATCTTGTAAACGATTTCCGAAGAAGTGGCATGGTGCCAACCCTTGCTTGATCGAATTCAAAAGCTACAAGAACTACGTATCGCACCCGATCAACCCAAAATTAAAAAATAATGTCGGCACCGATGCGAATGTTGCTCACGTAATTGAAGCCGGCCCGAAACTATCACTCCATACAAAGTACATGAGGGTGAGGATTTGGATATGGCAGCCAAAATATCCAACAATATTTGAGTCTTTTGTTGGATATTTTGGCTGCCATATCCAAATCCTCACCCTTGTTGAACTTAACGACTACAACCAGTACTTCTTTTCACAAAGTACATAGTTAAGAAATTTATGTGAAAGGCAGCAGGCAGAAAGATGACCACATTTTAAAGATATCAAATGGCATCTCATCAAATGAATCTTATTGGATTACTACCCCATATCAAAAATAATAATACACTGAGAAAACTGTGACAGCAAAACATTTTATTTAGAAATTTATACTTATGAATAGTATAAATTGTATTAAAATTACGAACACTGTGTTTAATGCCCAACAACAATTTTGTTGCTAAAATCAATCTTAAAACAAAATGTTTTAAGATTAAAACAAAAGGTTTGCTACATTTGATGAAATTTTTAAATAAAAATTATTTACAACATCTAGCAAAACTAGTTCATTGGTTTTTAAAAGTATTTATATTGGTTTTTAAATAAAGGTAGTTTCAATTTATGCACGTTGAAACACTAATGAAATGAGAGAGAGAAGGTTTAAGGCGCTCGTACGTAAAAAGAATGAGATGCAGTATGACGCGGTCTTCGTATTTGTGAAAAGGTTTTGTAAATCTGTTAGTACAAATTATTGCTAATTGTAGTAGAAGCAATTTACTTAAAGTTACTATAAAATATAGTAAATTGAAGTATAATAGGTACTTAATTTCCAGGAATAAATTTATTGTTAAATTTAGTATGCTATGTAGTATGCTGTCCTATATATAGCAATAAATTATACTAAAATGCAGTATATTTATACTTATAAATACTATAAATTTTTCTCCGTGTAGGTTTACTGATTCATAAAATTTCACACAATGAGAAAACCTCATTAACACCCTTGAAACCATACAATCAAATAGCCAACTATAAGCTACCGCCCGTAGCATCATCATTGGCATCCTTTACTAAAAGTAAATAGAAGAAAGGCGGAAAAAAGGAAAACAAAAGCATAGATAGGGGAACTAACCAACTGTAAAGAGAAATAGAGGAGAGCGATAAAATTGTCTATTACGTTTTCATCACTAATGTAACAAGCAGGCCTCTGCGTTATGTATAAAAACTGTGTATGCATACTGAGGAGTAATTACTTCTACAGATGAAGAGTCCACCTTTAGCACCAGAAAGAATGCCAGAATTCATACGAAATAGCCAGAAAGCAGCTAGAGGACACAAAACTCTTTGTTGCGATGAGTAAGAAGAGGTGTTGGTATATCCATCCACACAACATACATTTCAAGAAATTGATTTGTCGAATAAAGAATAGTCTAGTAGTCCAATAGTAATTAATGGTTTAATTTTTCCAAGAGAGAACTACAAAGACTTTGTACAACATTCACGCAAATGTATAAACTTTAGTCAAAAATTTCAACTAACAATAAGTCCAAGTTAGGATCGACCAACTGTACTCTTGAAGCCAACTTTAAATTCTGCAGCAAACTTATACTCATGGGATAAAGGAATTATCATCAGTGTCAAAATATGAGCCAACAATATTTCGAAACAGAAATCAAGCATGAGAACTTTCTAAATGTGGGAGAATGTGTTCGGGGAACAAAACCCTTTATTCCAACAAGTAAAAGAGAGTGTTATTCGTCTAGTCATCTGCTGCAAATGGGTTTATCAGAGTGATCTGGTAGTTTAATAGTAATTAAGGTTTTATTTTTTTCGAGAGAAAAGAAAAACGGCTGCAATTCTACACAATTAACATTCACAGAGGTTTACATATTTGGCCAAGTTTCAACTACGTAAATCTGAGCTAAAATCAACCAACTACATTCTTCAAGTTAACTTTGAATCCTGCAACAAATCATATATCGCTCAGGATAAACTAATGAATAAGGTAGCAAATATGCAGTACTTGCATGTTTCGGAATACAAACAAATGCCTATCGAATGACATATGCCATTCCATTGTTGTTTGTTCTTATTAGCTATAGTTACTGAGTTCGCTTGCTAATTTCTCGAATAAGTTTTAATACAGAGTGGTTGGCTGCATGTTACTTATGCCATTAAGGCATAAGAGGCATATAAGGCATAATCCTAGATAATTGCCTGTTGACGATAAAGAAACCTACCGTAACATTGTACACTACAATTTCTTTTGAACTACAACTGTCGCTCAAACTAGTACATATAAATAAAATTCCTTCAGCTTAGTGTTACATGGTATTAGATTTCATAAGAAACAGTCAACATTTATGAAAAATTACACACATAACGTCTAGAATCTCGTACTAATGGCATCACCATTATATTTTTAGACACAAGAGATTTCCTTTCAGCAAAAGCTTCTATAAACAAAAGCTTTGCGCGTACATACATACATATACGTATGTTACATACATACATATATCTAAACGCCTCAGAGTAACCCTCAGGCATTAAGGCAAGATTCTACAATTACAGACAATTTATCTTTTCTTTTGCCCTTAAAAAATACTCGCTGACATCCATAGCGGTTGTAATATGGCGAAATAAGCAGAAAAAACGCATAAATATCAGTATGCGTCGTAGATACAGCAGTTTTTGCGGTCACGTTTCGTGCCGCCCTGCCATGTAATAAAAACCGTGCCACTCCAGGTTATTCTTTTCGCGCACTTTTAAAAGCCTATTCACCTGAAAAAGCGAACTTACGAGGATATTCCACCTAGCAAAAGAAGAAGAAGGGCGGCCCAACTGCCTGAATGTAATTTATCTTGCTCTTTTTCGAATTTTGACTGCGAAATTACATCAAATACGGATTTTAACATTTGCGACCCTTTTCTTATGTATACGCATTACATTACTGCGACGTGATGCGTTTTTATTTAGCCTTCTTTTTCTTGTGACAGTGTCAGGAATAATTTATGCCTGAATACCTACTCGAAAAGAATGTTAAATATCTGCTGGATTATTTAGGATAAAATATGATACATATTCGTGACAAACGCACCTTCTTAAGAAAAGCGAAATTTATACCCAAATTGTGGAAAATTTAATAAATGGAGCTAATGTAGTTTCCTTACAAATTTTTGAACAACCCTAAAGACAAGAAGACGTCCTGAAAATTGAAGCCATCCTTGAAAAGCACATTGCGTAGAGGGATATTTCAACCAAGGATTAGATATTATGCCATGTTACAATAGAATCTCCATAATTTCAAACACACGACGTAAATATTTAGGTATTAACAAAACAATTCACGCACTACTTTTAATGTTATTTCATTTGTAGAATCACTACCAACTTTCTTAAAATGTCTTAATAACCAACACTTTGACATCAAATTGCTCAGTTGGTTCTAACGGTTCCTTACGCTTCTTTGCTGTATTAGTTACTCGTCTACCAAAGTCATTCTGTGTACAAGAACGAAGAATTCAAACATGTCAGAACTGTTCTCCTCCAGAATGGTTAGATCGCCAGCAACATTCAAAGCGCCATAAATAGATGCCTTCATCCACGGATCTCTAAGGAAACCCCGAAAATTACCAAGCAACACACCTGTATCGTTTCGTCCTAAGTTCGCGGTATTACGGATGACATTGGTATAATTGTCCGTGAACGGATCATTAAAGCTGACTTCAAGTCTTCAAATAAAATCTCCCAAATTCTTCATTCGGCCAAGGACACTGGCCATGACCTCTCTCACAAAGATCTAGCAATCTTCCGTACGATTGTGACTCGGTATACGTTAGGGCACATTCTTCAGCAGACTTAGAACATTTTCTTAAAAAGTGCCACAATGTTGGTTATCAGCAAGTCCTTTATACTATTTTCCCGATAGGGCAAGAAAAACGATTAAAGTACAGAAATATCTCCTTAATCTCAATCATGATGATAGTTACCAGCCCTCTAGTAGTTGCAAGCTTGTCCTATCTGCTGCACTGCACAGTCGTATATCCAGAAGCTTTCTGTTCCTAGCGTGGTTGACACGTCGAGTTGCCGTGGCCTTATACGGTCAATATTCCGTATATGTTACACTCATTATTCCCAAAGAAGAGATGGAAAAGAGAGGAAATCTTGTTTTGACAGAAAGCTTAGAACTCTCGATTCAATTTGAACAAATTTTGCAAGGATGAAAAGAAATCCAGCTATCGAAATCTTTGGATTATTCGAAGTAATTTTGAAAAATGTGTATATGGACAGATATCATACATGTACATATATCGTCAGATATATACTTGATTTCCTAATGCCTTCTCAAAAATGCATGTTTTCTTTCAATTTTTTCGATAAAAAATAAAATTTCTCAAAATAAACTTAAAACAGCGGCCTCTAGCATGCACGTCACTTATTGGATTGGTTCGAATTTGTAAGCACTGCATTGGCGAAGTGAAACTGTTTTTAACAAGACTGAGTTTGCAATGTCGCTTCAAGAGAGCCTGAGATATAAACATATCTTTAAAACCAGGCTTCTCCTCTTTCCCACCTATTATTGGACAAAATGGAATAAAATTTCTCCTGCATATATGGAATGTTGGGAAAATTTTAATATTTATATTTGCGATAGACTGCCATGTTACGATTTCCTAAGTAACTTTTAGATTTGATTTTGGATAGTTTAGCGAAGAATCTGCTTTTCCTGTTCTATAAACTGGTCCTGAGTCATGGTTCAACGCTATTCCTATTTGGCCACAATTATATCAAACTTACGAATCACATATTTATTGGATCTATAACTTAGTTTTTTAGATTTTTCGAAGAGATAGCACAACTTCTACACGAAGCATACTTTTACAATGACACTTATTGTTAGTACGTATTAAAGTATTGACATTCCACATTAAAATTTAATTTTAATGTGGAATCATATTTCTGAGAGCATGCACAACTTATTCTTATCACATTCAACACAACACATTCACATCCAATTTCGACCCAACAAAGCAGCATTTGCGAAAAGCGTTACTTTTTTTGCTTTAATCAAAATAAAAAAGCTGCTGAAAATTTTTGTTTGCTTCAACAAACCTATGGTATACACGCACCAACTCAAAAGAGACGGGAAAAAGTAATTTAAACTATTCAAAAGTGATGAAGATCGTTCTGATCAACCAAAAATATTCGAAGATGGCGAATTGGAGGCGTGGTTGAAAGAAAACTCAGCTCAAACTGAAGAAAAAACTTGCAAAATATTACTCAAGCGGCCGTAAGCAAACGCCTATGTATGTAGAACTCTAGATCACTATCACCCACAGGACACCAAACACTTGGATAAATGCCAACGCGTTTCGACAGCAATGCTGTCATAATCAAGGCGATAATAAAACTAAATAAATTGACAACAACCACTTAACAGGAAACCTAAAAATTACACGTAAACAAACACCAACTGTTTCGCATCATTAACTTCACATTAACGAAAATAATGATGAATGTGGAATAGGACCATTGTCACTGTTCATCAAACACTACTTGTTTTTG
>ML217561.1:0-14330 GCA_004785975.1 Popillia japonica
ATTGACATTGACCTAACAAGTGGAAAAAACTATCTAGATAATAAGATAAGTTAAAAGATCATAAAAATACATATATACCATTTTAATGAGTGAAGTTATATACATACAAATTTTATACATTCAATAGAATCAGTTTTGGTGACATTGGCGTTCGTGTTGTTATTTTCTCAGAGATATAAAGTAGGGAGAATGCTCGTATAACATGCGCGATGTGTCCAATTTTGAAAGTCGCCATTTTTACCCTACATACTACCAACTTACTTAGAATTCAGTGTTGCAAACTCGTAGACTTAGCATTCCCTACAGAATAATGGCATGAATAGTTTGTTCTAACCCATGGTTTTATTCAATTTAGTAATTTGCAATTGAACAAGCATAGCTGTTGACTCAAACTATTAAAATAATACATAAAATTCAAGTGTATTATATTTAATTTCCCTAAAAACTTTCAAAATATTTGCTTTAGACTTAAAAATCATCAATTTGAGTATTATAAATATTAGGTAAACGATATTCTACTACTTTTAAACCATTCTTTCAATATCCTTCCCGTAAGAAAACTTAAGTAAAATTAAGAAATCATGCATGTATAATAAAATCAAATGATGAAAATCCTCCCTAAAACGCTTACGTTCTTACATGCTCTTACAGTAAACGGGATGTTAAACAAATTCAGATTAATAACTGAAAATGTAAATGTAACCTCAAAAATTACAAATTGTTTTTCGTAAATTCAAAAACAAGCCGAAAAAAGTTATATATGCGTAACCTAGGTAACACAAACAAAATCAAAATTTAGCTGCGTTGTGGTTTATGCGCATGCTTCCTACTCTTATCTCTCTGATTATTTTGTAGGGAATATTTCATCTATCGGGTTTACAACCTTAAATTTTAAGTATGTTGGTAGTCTGAAAGTTAAAAATGGCGACTCCCAGTGTGTACGTCAAAATTTGGATGCGCAGTGGTTTCTGAGCCTTCTCTTTACTCTATATCACTCTATATCTCTGAATTTTCTTTGTTTATTTAAGTACTTATTTCAAGAGCATTTAATTTTCAGTCAATATCCCCCTGTTAACGTATCTCAATCCGACCCTGCGTTTCTTCCACACAAAATGGCGTGAAGAGGCTGGAGGTCACTGAATCTGTCCTAAAAAAATCAAAAGCGCCGACAAGAAGTGCAATTCAGTGGTTATGTCAGGTTATATTCTATTTTTTAGGTCGTGTGAATTTGGTTTTTGTTGACTCGAATGTAAGAAGTCCAAGAAAAATGTAATATAAACTATAGAATACAGATCATTTTCGTATGTTATGCCTATTTATCGAATCATTAAAAAATTAATATGGCCAATCAAGATAAAATAATACAACTTTTTGAACAGGTGAGACTATTAAACCGGTTTGGATGATATGCGATAGATTCCATACTGTTTTATACTTTGTATATATACAGACAGTTCCCGACTTACGTAAATTCGACTTATGTAAATTCAGACTTACGTAAAGATTTTTGTCGTGTAACAAACTTATGATAATACTGGTTGTACCCTGGTTGCTATCGTTAGTAGTCAACTGCCAGTCATCCTACTTATTTAGAGGATTTACATCTCAGTGTAAGGTAACTTAGGCGTTTATCTTCCTCCCAAAACTACGGCAAACTACAACCCATGGATCAGGGGTAATAGCTAATTTTAAAGCGTATTATTTATGAAGAACATTTACTTAAGCCATTATTACTCTCGACCAAACTGTAGATTTACCAAGCTATAAAAAACATTGGAAGGGCATGGGGAGATATCACCGAAACGGCTATGCGAAAGTGGGCCTACAGATCCTTCCTCAAGCGTAAGATCTTGAAGATCAATCCGTTGAAGAACTGAGTGGGGAAATTTTAGAACTTGCCAGAAAATTAGACGTTGGCGTAACCCAACTCGATGTAGAAAAGTCAATAGCATTACATTCTGAACCATTATCGAATGACGAGCTTATAGAATTCGAGGCAGCGCGTGCTGCTGATGAAGAAACACACACTGAAATAGAAAAAGAAGAAAAGGCGTTCATAAAAAGAAATGTTTTTGGTGGAACCCTAAAGACTTTTCTGAACTGAACGAAATTCTTTCCTATCTAGATTTGAAAACCTGTATCCGGATACAGACCGTTTCTTAAAAGTACAGATGGTTGAATGCAGTGTTGCTTGTTATAAACAAATTTACGAGAAGAGGAAGAGGGCTGTCATTCACACATCGCTGGATCGTTTCCTAGAAAAGTGAATCAACCTAGCACCAGCATTGATGTAACCAGTATTAGTGATGATCATACTTGTTGATATTTATATTCATAGGAAAATGTATTTTTATTTGTGATTTTCTATAAACCAAATTTCTAAGTTATTATTAGGCTTGTTACTTTTGTAGTCAATAAGCTGACGTTTATGTTGTTTAAAAATACATTATATTTCAAATCCGATTGAGTTAAAATGTTACAACGTGTTGTACTCGACCAGCCACCCTCATGGGTAAAATCTTCAATAAGTCTAGTTCGACTTACGCAAGAAATTGAGGCACTATCCACTTACGTAAGTCGAGAACTGTCTGTACCTTCTTTTATTCTTTGTGATGCAAAATGTGATTTCAATATTAGTATTGGAATTCAGAGGTTTGCGTTACTAGCGGTTACTAGTGTTGTTTTATATTTATCACATTTTATGTTAGTATGTTTGTTGTGCAATTGATTTAAAGTATCCACCATTTTCACTATTTTCTATATTCATAATCGCATACTATGCTAGAAATTAGTTTTGTGACAAATAGCTATATGCCATACTGAAAAAACATTGAGCATAATTGAAATTTCTACATTAAAATTATGTGAATTATCTATAGTTGATTTACTTCAGAAAATACCTCATCTCGGGTGGGATATGCGTACGATAGATTATCTATTATCTTACATGTCTTCAATGGATTGTAATAACTTTATTAATAAAGCCAATGTTGGAGAAAGAGAAGGACGATGTATTTCAGGTGACTTTAACTTTAAAGTTGTTTTGTAACAACTGATTAATGTAATGTAATTTGATAGATTTGGTGGCAAAGAGAAATTTGTATTTTACACATGGTATAGGAAGATCGGGAGATCTCACAGAATCACAACCTAAAGCAATAGGGTCTAGCATTTTATATAAGTTAACAAACATCTTACTGAGCGATTTAATGACTAAGATTTACAGTAAGTCTAAATTTGATTATTCGAAGCAGACATTTAAATTTTAATTTTAGAGACCGAACTGAAAAGTCTATTGATTCCGGTACCAGTTGGTGTTAGTTTAATGTTATGTCTCATGACTTTTCGCTTAGAAAGAAATTTTGCTGAATATGTAATTTGGTACCGTCAAGATAATGACATAATATTGAAATCAATTGTTAATGGAGGTATGTATGTATGTATTTCTTCAACAGCTAAGAAGAGTAATGGTATTTAATTACAATTAAAAGTAAAATATGTCTCATGTATTCATTTTTATATTTGAAATCTAAGGCCTACAACGCACTACCGGCTAACCGGAATGCGGTGCATATTGGTTCATGGTGCACCGCTGCGGCGGCCAACCGTCAAACGCTCCGGTTGGCTCGTATCTTCGGCACCGCACCGTTTGACTATTCCGGCTAGCCTCATCCTCTTAACGCACTGTACGGCTAGCTGCAGGGTTCCGCGTGAATCTCCAGTAAAAGGCATATCCATTCTTTGTCAATTTTTACGAAGATGTTTCCCACGATAATGTAACTAAATAATATATTATAATAAATAGCAACTTCTTCAATGTCCATCCTGTGCAATATTTCTAGAAACAGTAACCCGTTGTAACCATTGCGGTTGACCGCAATACAACTCCAACGATGCGGCTACCCGGAGTACAGCTGGCCGTATGCCTTGCGATTAATCGCAATGGTAATACATCGCACTCCGGCTAGCCGGTAGTGCGTTGTATTATACTTGAACTTATAGATATAGACGTTTTGGATAAACATATTATTATTTAATTTTTTTTGTCATGGAAGGAATTACTCATTCAAGATTTTACAACTTTGTATTAATTTGGTTGCAGGCTTCACTCCAATCATTTTACTTTCGAATTATACTGTAGATCAAACGATGGGCGGAGTTAGTGTTCTGGAAGAAACGATTAAACAGCGGAGTGCAGAAAAAATTAACTGTGTGATTTCTACTACATCTTGTTCTTTGCCACGAGAACCAGATGATATTGGGAGTATTTCTAAAGTTTGCAGTGAATATAATGTACCCCACATTATCGTTAATGACCATGGATTACAAAGTAGAAAAATAATGAAAAATATTCAAGACGCTCACGAGTAAGTGTGTGTGGTGAGTATTTTTCTATTAAGACGGATAGATTTTTAAAAAAATGTTGCTACTTTAATACTGAGTGTTTTTTACAATACATTAAGTTCGTTTTACTTTAATTTTTTCTCTTACTATTTGTGTTGTCTTAACTAACCTGCCGCGTCATATGGAATCCGAGTACTGCGTTATATGGAAACTAAGTTGTGTGAAACTCGGAAGTAAGTAAAATCATTGAATCAGTCGAACATGCACACCTGCATCTTGAAAAACGTGTAATAAGATTGCCTCGTTATAAGGGAGTTAATTGTATTGTTTTGGCTTGCCTTTAGGCATTTTTCTGCTCGACCTAGAAATAAGTTTTACTTTAAAACTACGAAGGTTTAAATTTAAACATCCAACGTTTGTATTATGCGGGATTCCGAATTTTAACTGGGCCAGAGTAATGTATGTGTATACTGTGTGACGAGTAAACACAATACCTTTCGTACCGATGTACACAATTTAAATTTGAGATTTAGGGGTCTCTTTACGCCGCCACTCCATCGGACGCAGCATTTTAAGAGATGTTTTAGCTATACTATTGTACAAGCTGTTAATTGTAATTACGATGTGTACCAAACTCGTACTTTAGGGATGTTTAAGCGTAGGTTATTTGCAATTTTATTTTGGCAGCAGTGTACAGGGTGATAATATCATTTTGTTACTGTTTTATATCTTAAGGAGGAAGAAAACGGAATGTACTCTCTGGTTTTAATGTACTTATTTTCAATATTACATTGATGCACAATTTGCTGTTTTTTTTTGGTTTTTGTTGTTTTTTGGCATCTGTTTGCTTTTATGGTTGGTTGGAAGAGCAGTCGTGGATATAGTTTATCTATATCCAACAACTGAAACCCGCCATTTTCCTATTGCTCGTTTCTTTATCATTTACTTATTTATAATTATAATTATTGTTGGGAAATAAAGGCACTATTATTATTATTATTATTATTATTATTATTACTATTATTAATAAAATAAATAAACAGTCACTTACTCAACATTCCAACATTTTATTGGTTGCTATTCTTGCAATTTAGAACTACTATACAATAAAATGTTTGCTATATTAGTGTGAAGTAATAGGGCAGAAATAGGATATAAAAAAAGAAGGGGATAACTAAGTCTGCAACAGGCAATAAATAAACAGTGATGGTATCGGAACAAATGGGTATTGATTAATAGATTTCCATGTGGCAAATTGCTAGTAAAACTGGTATTGTAAAAAGTTCTTGGCAAAGAGTTCTTAAAAATTGTAAATATAATTGTTATAAAATAATATTAAATATTCCTTAAAGTATGTGGTACTTACATAATGGAGCTCCAGTATACCACTATAGGCAGATTTACAATTATCCAAACACGCATTTCCATGTGAAATGGTCAAGGAGAGGAAGGCTAGTTAAGTGGCCAGCTCGATCTTCAGAGTTAAGTAAACAGACATGTAATCTGGTTCTTACTAAAAATGAAAGTGCTTAAAATCGCCGTAGTTTATTAAAAGAACAGAACGCACAGGTGTTTGAATTGCCCAGCACCGAGTTATCATATTATTTGAAAAATGTCACTGTTATGAAACTAACAATATAAAAAACTCGGTAAAAAGAATTTGAGCTGTTTTATTTGGAATTCAGAGAACGTTCAACTGGCCATGATTTTCTGAAATACGCTAATGCAATTGCTAAATCACGAATATCAGTCCTGCGATGTGGTACTATCCACTATATGATCCATTCCTAAGCTAACTACATATTAAATATATCGATTTTTCGTTTTAAAAATTGAAAGAATTTGAGCAAGTATACTTAATACGCTTTATACGCGTAAAAAATGGAAGACTAGTTCGTTAGAGTTGTTCGTCTCTTCAACTTTCTTTACCGATCTTTTGCATTATTTTCACTCTGAATAGGCAATTGAACTATTAATTATGTACTTATAATTGAGACAATACTAAAAATGAATTTGAAACAACTACTAATTAAATTTCGCTCTTAATTCCTAAAACTTTTTCCGTTAAACATAATCTCTAACGCATAACAAGAAAACCAGAAACGCTTTTAGTAACAGTGCAATATTAAATGTAATGACTTCTTTCATTCCAGAAATGGTAAAATAGATGTTGTTCTGCACAATGCCGGAGAAAATATGTTGGTTCCATCTGGATCATCTCTAGTAACATCATTTGATGAAGATGTGATAGGAAGAATTGCGAAAACATACCCAGGTATATTCGACGAGCGTTTAACTATCTTATTAACATCTTAATTCTATTATAGGTCGCGCCTCTAGTAATTCAACAATTGATATTTTTATCACATTAGTTTCATTAGGGAAAAATGGATATTCAAAATTTTTAGATGATAAAGATTGTATTCAACAATATTTTCAAGAATTGTTAGGTAAATTAGTCGAAAAGTATAAAATTTTCATAAAAAATTATGGCAGTAGTGCAACGTCCGTCGGTAAGTAGAGACAGCCATCAGACTTTAAACTGTTTTCCAAGTTTAACTTTATTTTGCAGTGTTGTATTTTAACGAGAATATTGACAATTTATCACTATTAGAAGAAGAAATTTTACGTTTTGTTAGGAATGTAAACATATCATTGATAATGACTCAAGAGGATAGGATGGTACTGGATCACCGCTTCGAAGGTATAGTTGTGTGCAAAACAATGGCGGTTGTTGGTGTGTACTTTAAAGCCTGTTTGACACGATGTTAAATTTAGGCAAAAATTAAAGAACAAAATTACGAACACATAAATGATTTGACACGTTGCAAACAGAAAATTATGTAAAGAAATTTACTACTAAATTTTTTCGTTAATTCCTTAGAACCTCTCCTAAATGTATCAGTAAATCTGCGCGAAAAACTGCGCACATTGTTCGATTGATGAAGATATCAACAGATACAAATGTAACCGCCAATAACAAATAATATCGTGGTCAAAGAATCAAGTATATTACAACTACAATGTAATAGTAGTATTACTTTTAAATTGAAATATCCACATAGCCTACTAAATACGTCAAATTTTAGTTTGGTTATATCAAGATTTAAACACCTACCATTTTTTAAAACTTATGTAAAATTGTGTTAAAAGTTTGGAGATACGTTGCAAACAGAAAATCATAAATTGTTTTGTAAATTTGTTGGAAAATTTATTCGTAAATTTTCTCGTTAATTTAACTTCTATTCGATTTAACAATCATTAACACAACAAAAGTAACAAATTTGAAGGTAATCATATTAATAGACAACAAATAGCGCGGTAAATAATTGACATTTAAACTTTTATCTCATTTGCTTCAGCCTTTGGCTTCTACACCTTTCTCAATCATTAATATTTTTTAAGATTTTACGAAAACTGTAGCGATCTGTTGACAATCTACTAGATAGTTTATGAAAACTTTTACTTTTAAAGTTGACTATAATAATTGTCCATGCTTTTTTCTTGAAAAATCTGGTAAAAATAAGTGTTATAAACTCTATTTTCTGTGAAGTAAACAAAATAATCATAAACGGCGTATCTTACTTTTTAAGCTAGATCCCAATTTATCGTGTAGTCTCTTTTTTGTAGTACTGATAATTGACATTACATTATAATTTGTTACTTCTATTACCTACTAATAGATATTTGTTGCAGATTGGGGTACCCATGGTGTTGCTTGCACAAAGCCCTTTGTAGTATTTCAATTGTCTTTGTATACATCGAAAGATGATATAGACAGGTTGTTGGAATGTCTAGATTTATATTTAAGCAAATTTTCATAATAATACTGTATTTATGTTTTATTATATGTAAATTACAAAGAAGATAAAATCGGATTTGATATTATAAACCCGATTCCTGATCTAGGGAAATGCATCCAAACATCCAAAAATAGAACCAACTAAAATTTATACAAGGAATATCTCTGATTATATGCAAACGACAATGTAATTTAATCTGCAATAATATAGAACAACGTTTTAAGGACAAGCTATGCCCATCCTATGCGCGAAGAGGTGTGAAAGTGTTTATATCAAATGTACCAATATTGGTCTCTATTATGTCTGTTTTCACTATGATGGTGAAAGTCGCCAAGAAGAACCTATGAATATACGCAATAGATACTACATAAGCCAAGAAGAACCAAGAATGATTAAAGACGAAGTCCTAAAAAAGGCACGACGGTGCAATCCAAACATGATGTGTGGGTTATACGAAGTGATAATACGTCTCAAGGTTATACCCAAGGAGCATATCATATAAGAGTGACGGTTTCCACGCTTCAAATTAGACCCGTACGCGAGCGCCACCTGATGGTAGTACTAAATTTGTAAACGGCGATGGCGGCACTTTTAAATTAGTACAATGCTTTTTCTTTTGTTCTAAATATACTCTAAATACGTGTTTCGATCTTGTTTGATCTCATCAGTGCAATATATCTATAAATATAGAAATTACAGGCACGTATTTACGTGTTAAAATAAAAATAAATTCTGTATGTATATAAAAATATAAAATTCTCTTGCATATAATAATAATACATTAATAAATAAAACAATATAATCTTGAAAAAATAACAAAATAAACTATGTACTCATAACAATAAATAAACTGAAATTCTAATAAACAACTAGATAAAAGGACAATTCTTCACATGCACAAAAGACGAAAAAACCCTAAATTTCTTACCCTCTACAAATGCATCAGCTGTCTAATTTTTCTGGCGTTTCGAACAGATCTGTCAATGGAAGACCGACATATATCATCATGAAATTTCCTAATAATTAAAGTTATAGATATATTTAACAGCTGTTCTTGAACCAAAGTTTGATGATCGGAATGAACACAAGTATACCATGAAATT
Source organism: Popillia japonica (assembly GCA_004785975.1). NCBI lineage: Eukaryota > Metazoa > Arthropoda > Insecta > Coleoptera > Scarabaeidae > Popillia > Popillia japonica. The sequence goes on from ML217561.1 coordinate 9,251, forward strand.
AAACGGTAGTATTGGCCCTATGTGAAAGTAGGCGAAAAAAACCGTTATAATATATGTATATATAATATATATATTATATAATAAGTAAAATAAAAAATATTCGCGTGTTAGAGAGTAAATGTGTTTTCATATCGGTCCAGGTGTAGATGGCTGATATTCAACAATAGGAGATAGAAGAAAATGTTCAGAACCTCATCTTACTCTACTACATAATTTGTAATCACTACGTCATCATGATTTCCTCTTATAGTTAATCGTAATTATTGATAGATTTCTTAATGATAAGAGCAACAAAAAGATATTTTGGTGAAAATACCTCTATAAACTGGCTCATATTTCATATCAAAAGCTCTTTTGATGTTTAATTATAATTGCTTTAAATATAAAGCCTACAAAGACTTGGCAACAATACTATATTTAGTTTACCATATGACTCGGAGGTGGCGCGCACATCTTGCGCGAAATAGCCCGAAATTTCAAATTTAAAAGAAACGCCCGTGGTCCACACCGTCCACACTATGCTAATGCATAGAAAATAGTACAAGTGGCGCCGCGTTGTGACAATTTCTGGCAAATGCAACTAGGCAATTCCCCCAATGTTCGTTTGAACCAAAATTTGAATAGCTACAAGACTTAAAAGGCCCCAACTAGCTTAGACTATCGATATTTAGTCTACAGCATGCAGCTGCATTAAAGCATTTCTCTAACACTACTTATTGATGTATCTTTAGTTTGTTAGCATAACTCGATTTAACACCTTTTGCTAAAAATTATGAAAAAAAGTTGGTTTTTAAAATTGGATTTAGAAGACGTTTGCTTTGGTATTTTCGTTACAGTTTTCCTTTTTAAAAGTGGTAGAAATTGGTATTGTGAGCCTATGTGCACAAAGATGGCGCTATATATTTCATTTTTTTAAATGTATATGTAAATAATAGTCAAATATTTTAGCGCTGTGCTTCTTTTAATTGAACGTTTCATAAACTAATGCGGCACATGAAATAAATGTTTTGTAATATGTGGCACTCGCTTATACTGGTCAGCATATCCTTTTCATACATCTAGGAAAGCATTTCCCGGGTTTTAATACGATTTGATTGATAAAATTATACAAAATAGTTGTAGGACGTTTAACATTTGATTAAAAAAAACCTATTGCAGGCCTTTGTTATCTTTTAGCATTTGTGAAATTAATCTCCACAACTTCTATTTTGTATACAAATACATTGTTTTATTGAATATTTTACAAAGACCGTTTTGACAGCAATATACTTTTCACATAACTTCATAACAACCAAATAATAAATAACATCACCTAATGATATATACATACTTCTATATACATACAAGGCTACTACAACTCAATAATAATATTAATATTGAACAATCCTCAACACTCTCCCGCAATATTAACATTTTAAACCTTCGTCATCCCAATTTTAAATTTCATCACTGATCATTTGTTTGCTGATAGACCTTTAGTAAATATGTCCGCTGCTTGTTGTTCTGCCGGTATATATTCGATCATTATTTTCTTCTCCCCAACTAATTGTTTAATATAGTGGTATTGTGAGTCAATATGTGTTTAGAACGCCCATGAAATCTTGGGTTCTTTATATATTTAATAGCACTTTGGTTATCAATATATAATACTGGACTTGAGCTCTCATCCGCTGCACCAATTTCTTTCAAAAGACGATCTAACCACATCAATGACTTACTCGCTTCACTTGTAACAACATATTCCACCTCCATTGAAGAAAGTGCAACGCATCTCTGAAGTTTGCTTCTCCACATTACAGGCGCTTCACAGTACTTCATTAACATGCCGCTCGTAGAACGTCTTGTTAATTTGTCACCTGCATGATCAGCATCACTACAGGCACCTATAGTTGTATATAGTGTCCTCTTGAATTGGATTCCATCATTTATGGTGCCCTTCAAGTAACGTAGAATTCTCTTCACCAATTTCACAGCTTCTGTTGGAGATTCTTGTGCTCTTGAATCAACGTTGACAGCATAAGCAAGATTTGGTCGGGTCGCTAATGTTAAATACATTAAACTACCAATAATTTCACGATAATCGTCAGAATTAGCTGCTGCTGGTGAATCACCAGGTGTCCATCCGGCTTCTATTGGCAATGAAATTGAATTTGAGTCTGCCATCCCATATCTCATCAATATTCTCTTCGCATAAGCGGTTTGATTGACTGTGATACAGTCATCACATCTCCGAATTTCTAGGCCGAGGTAATAGTCAACTTCACCAGTTACTATTTCAAACTGTTTCTGCAGTTTTACAATATAGTCGTCAATCAATGGGGTTTCACCCATTATCAATCCATCATCCACATGAAAGAAAAGAACTAAATCTTCATTGAAAAACATACAAGGATCTGCAGTGCTCTCCCGTAAGCCACAACTTCTTAGATATGTAACCAAACATTCATACCAACATTTCGATGTTTGTTTCAATCCATATACAGTGTGTCCAAGATAAGGATCCTAAGCATGGGAATCTCAGTACCTGTAGGAGATACAGCTTAGGGTAAATTAAGAAAAAGTTGCGTTCTTTGAAGCTTATTTACATGCCGTGTAGAAACTTGAAAAATTTTCATGGCCTGCTGAGATAATTGGGAGAAACAGGAATTTAAAAAAAATAGAAAAAATTCAATTTTCCTCTAAACTACAAAAAAAATATGGCACGTGATACATCGTTGAATTGGTAATAAAAAATGGAATCAGATACTGGGTGTACTTTTTTCGGGCCATATAAAAAAATAAAGTTGATGATGGTTTCTCGAAAACAAAACGTCAGATATAAAATCTGAAAATACCGTCATGTAGTACCTTAAAAGTGCCAATGAGAAAGTGTTATTCGTTTTTTGCTATCTCTTCAAATAAAGTCAGAAAGAAATAAAATTCATATTGTCAAATTCCCGTTTCTCCCAAATATCTCAGCAGGCCATGAAAATTTTTGAAGTTTCTACACGGCATGTAAATAAGCTTCAAAGAACGCAACTTTTTCCTAATTTAACCTAAGCTGTATCTCCTACAGGTACTGAGATTCCCATGCTTAGGATCCTTATCTTGGACACACTGTATACTTCGAATTAACTTACATACTCCGTTTGTGCCATCTTCATATCCTGGGTGGCTGTTTCATATAAACCTCCTCTTCTAATCGTCCATTTAAGAAGGCTCTTTTAACGTCGAATTGTTTAATACACCAGTTTCGTTGAATAGCGACACAGGACTAAATGGTTCATCATAATCAATTCCTGGGCGTTGACTATATCCTTTCGCAACTAATCTTGCTTTGTAGCGAGTTATTTCATTGTTGGTGTTTAATTTTGTTGCAAACACCCACCTATTACCAATAACCTTTCTACCAATCGGTAGATCAACTAATTGCCAGGTACCATTGTCATTATGTGATTTCATCACATAATGACACAACAGCATTTAATGATATTACACCTTAGATTCCACATATTGATAGAGCTTACTTACGTAACCTGCCATAGTGTTTGCAGTCTTCAGTTCTTGTTGTTTAAACAATTAGTGTAAAAGTGTAAGGATGAAGTGGTGCGAATGGGACATATGCAGCTTAAAAGAAAACGAAAAGAAACCCAATACGCCAACAATTTTCTCAAATTGGATATCTTCCTAAACGTTCAAATAAAATAAGTACAAATTATTGAAACATAACTAATCTGAGCTTCAAAAATCTGTTTATCAAAATCTACCCAATTTTGTCATGATATATACCAAGCGACTATAAGTGAAATCATTTACCTACATTTTGCACGAGATTACACGATTATTAAAATGTCAAATATGTACTTACTACAAACTTTATCGGTGTATCTTACAATTAGTGTAATCTATAAAATATTGTTCCTACTAATGATATAATTATTTGTAATTAATTAATACAAAACAATATTTTGACCAAAATATTTGGCTGTAATAAACAATATAAATGATGAATTTCAAATGTGCTAAATATATCAATAATGTGTATTTGGTCATATTTGAGTAAATATTAATGTTTTTGTGTATGCTAAAACTAAGATTTTATGCTCCCAGAAGGCTAATTCTAACCATATGTCGATACAATAGATGGTAATCGGGTTTGCGCTTCTTATTAGGCTGGTACCAAAAAAAGTTACCGAAAAATTAGGGACGATAAAAAATCGTTCCGCAATAATGACGGATTAATATTTTCAAAAATTTAACTATATTGCGTGACTGTGCATGTTTTAAGTGCTTTCTGTTTATGGAAGGTAGAAAATGAAATCATGAAATTCGCAGATAGTAGCCTAATTTTGACGCTAGTAGCAGCTAAATAAAAATTTGTTTCACAGACTTTCTGTGCCTAAAATTGAGCACAAATAAATTTGTTGAATATCAGAGTTACTAGAGGTAAATCGCTTTGGGAAGACACCGGCGCATAAACGATTTTCGAACTTAGAAAGAAAAGTACGCCCGAAAAGAGAGAAAGAGAGATAGTTCTTGCATGTACGGTCAGTCCTAACAATATTGACCGTAATAATCATCAGTTAGCATCTAGCGTTTATTTTGTGTGGATCGTGCGGTTTGAGTGTTATTACGTAGGGTTGAAGACATTTGTTCAGCGTTTGTTATATTTGAAAACAAAATCAGTTATGTGATGTGCAGGAACTGGCTATTGAAGAATTTGCGAAAATTACACCGGACGACTGGTCCAGTGTTTGCAAACACGTTGAAAATGTTGAAAGTGAATACGTTAGAAAAGAACAAGAAGAATTTACTATAAATTTTAACAGTGATACAGAGGACGATATTTTTGATTTTTCTTCAGATGAGGATTAATTTTATTTATAGATATTCTTTCTTATTTTTATTTGTAAAGTTCTATTAAACATGTAGTTGATAAATCTATGAGTGGTATCTCTAATTCAATTGCCCTTAACGATATTATAATAATAATAATTCACTAACCAAACACTTTTGTAAACATTATATAGAACTGTTTGTGTGGTGCGTTAATTTTAAAGATGAGTTTATATTATTTTCTTTTGTCATTGTAAAATAATGT
>ML217561.1:19330-31689 GCA_004785975.1 Popillia japonica
GTTACATTAATAGCTATTTATGCTGTATCGTTTGCTACAGCAGCGTAATAGAGGCAACTATCCTATAACACGGTATCAGACAACACGATTTCTATATATAATAATAATATTAATACCTATTTTAGTTTTCGAAATCTAATCCTCCTTTTTGTATTGGCTCAGAATCGCATACATCACGGTTTCACACAACACGGTGTTTTCCAGAAACCTATCTATCGTATAGGAAGATTACCTGTACAGCACTGTATCGTATTACATAGGTATCTCGTACATACAGTATCTACTTATATTATTCTGACACAGTGTATTATTGCCGCTATAAGTTTACTGCTGGAATTAGAATAACACGCACGTATATCACAGTAATGACCTAGGTAATGATTTCAATGCAAATTTTCTGTTATGCTGAATATTAAAATAGTGGAAGTCTTCTAAGTATGTATTGTAAATTAGTACGCATTATTGCATTCGGTTGCGACAGCGAGAAATTATTCATTCGTGGAGCGACATCCCTATAGTTTCAAATAATTTTTTGGTTCGCTTACAACTATTTGGCTACGGTAAAAGTTCTACATATATATTCGATTGTGATAATTTTATTCTAAGTTAAAGTTAAATTTCAGTGAAAAAATCAAACTACAAGGTACAAGAAATTGAGCAGACAGCATCTAACACTTGTTCTTAGAAAAGTGAGTTTGGTTAATTTAATGCATGTCTTTTTCTAACAAATCAGTATCAGTCATTTTTCCAATTGTATCAAATCGTTTTTAAAGTAAAAAATTTTTCGATCATTTTAAAAGCATATCTAAAAAACAGGGTAAAATGCAGGTAGTTATAATAACAACGAATTATTTTTTGCGGCAAAATCAATTCAATTTACAAACTAATATCAAAAACAGTCGCATAAAGTGGATCGTAATTGAATTATATTGCGCATGAAATTGGTTCACATCAAATAATACTTCTGTTAGGAACCTGAGTTCTAAAATGTATTCGCCCCAAGGAAAACGTTTGAATCCTCTGTGGAATTCCTTACTGATCGTAAGTAATATAGTCTATACTAGAGCACCTCGGGCGATGTCTTGCGTGCCGTTTTTTTGGAGACAGCTTTTGGTGTGTACGTGTTTGCGTACAAGTTTGAAAGAGAAACCGCCCTCAGAAAAGTATAAATTGTTCATTTCGAAAAAATACGGTATTTTAATAAATGTAAATAATACATAATATTTTCGTGGTCGATTCGGACTTATTTGCTATAGTTTCTTGCCGAAAATGACAACCGTATATTTCTTTAAGCAAAAATAATACACATTACCCACACGCTACACGTCCAGAGTTAGCGGTTAATATGTATGTTGAAAATTCAATAGTATTTCGGCAAATACTAAGATGTAGCATTCCTTCTTTCCAAAAAGAAAAAATCTATGAAAACCTTTAAAAATTATGTTGACTCTTATGCCGGTGATGGTAGAGCTATACGAATGAGCATATATTACTGGTATTGAAGAATGTACACACCTTCCTTATGTTTAGAAGTTATATATTACATGAAATTTCAAGTGAAACGAGTCACATCAAATAACTATTTACCTGCTGCTGTGATTTATACCAAGGAAGTTAATTACCACTAACTTCCATATTTTGTCACATTTCTAGAATTATTCGTTGGCATCCTTTAGCAATTTTTCGACGCAACTCTTGTCAGGTAGCTGAACGTGCGGCATATGTATTAATACATCTTAGATTTAAGATTCCTCCAGACAAATAAACAAGGCCGTTCTATAGGCTGTTTTTGACCAGTCCAACGTTCGCGAGAGTGTTAAAATAAGCTGAAATGCTATCTCATTCTCCAACATGTTCAAGTACATTTCACTTTTTAAAATCCCGTCAAAGAGTTGAGTTCATACAATTGTGGCTGTAGGGCGGCAAATGAGGGTTGGTCGCTCCAATATCTGCAATTGTGACGATTACCCTCCCATTTAATGAAAAAAGATGATTGTCTGTAAAGCAGAATTATACACAAAGTTTCGAAGATTGTTGAGATGTCGTCATTATTCATAAATTTCTTACTTCCTCTCAAAATTATCCACATTGAATTTCTGAACAACTGAAATTTTATTGGGAAGAATTTTGAAGTACATATTCCACAAACTGATGGACAGGTTACTTTTACCTCACCCAAGACATCGATCTTGATAAAAATCTTAATTTTTGTAATGTGCACAGCCTGTTTTCATAAGTTTTTAGATTAATTCCGGTTCGGTTGTGTGTTGCACATTTTGAACTGCATCGTTTTCGGTTCCTGTCTCACAATACCCTTATCCCACACGATTTTGGAGATAATAGACCATTGTGAATTTACGATTCAATTAAAAGTAAATGACACCAAAGAACGCTGCTGCAAATATCTCTCTAAGGCCTAAAACAAAAGCAAAAAAGATTTCTTTTACGCTTGAGGGGCATTATTAAAAAAAAAAGAATCCATATGATCATCTATGACAAATAACGTTCTAATTTTATGTAAACACGAGAAAAACTTAAATCTCAAGATGTGTTTCTGTGAATAACTTTATGTGGATTTTGCTAAGCATCAGCTCAGTGCGTTTAATTCAGTCATTGATATTGATGTTGACACACGTAAGCTTTGTTTGATTTGAACCTTTAATATATCAAGGCATGTTTCGCGAAGCTTTTTCGCGAAGATGCTTCGCAAATTTGACGATCATTTCGAGTTATTTTTTGAAATTAAGCAGAAAACACTTTTTGATAGTGTCAGGATGCAATATGACCCTTATCAAAGAGAAAGTTTTTGATATCTCAAAATAATCGAAACAGACTAAAACATTTGGGCACATCATTAGTTATAATGTCATAAGCGACTTTCAGAATGTGGATTGGGGTTTCAGTTGCAGCTGCAATGTTATTTTGCGCAAAATTCTAAAAATGTATCTAAGTATAAACTGAAAATACTGTTAAATAAATTAAAGGAGGCAGATTTGACTACTGGATTGTTCTTTCCGAGTAATGGCTCAGATTGTAATTGAACCCGAATAGTTATCTCATATTTTATGGATAGATGGTGTACATTTTACTTTGAATAGTGGAGTCAATAATCAAAACTGTAGAATCTACGGTGCAGGAAATGTACAAGAAGGTCTTCATGACAAGAAAGTCACTTATGGTGTGGTTTTACAGCTGATCATTATCATTGGTACGTATTTCTAGGACGGAATGCACAATGGAGAAGAAGAAACGGTGAACGATAATTTGCAAATGCTAAGGGAGTATGTTATGCCACTGCTGCATAACGAGCACTAGGAATTGAAAACATCTTTTTTATTCGGTGACACAAATGGAAAGTGAATCCAAATGGTTATCCCGTATTTTATGGACAGATGAGCCACATATTACCCTGAATGGTGTAGTTAATACTCAAGACTGTATCTAGAATCTGGTCTGCGGAAAGTCCATAAGATTTGTATTTCTACAAGAAAATGTAGAATGGGGAAGTTGTATCTGTAACTGTAAACGCTGAACGATGCTTGCAAATGTTAAGAAATTACGCTATTCCACAGCTGCGAAACAAGCACTACGGAATTGAAAACATCATTTGTATGTAGGGTGGAGTACACCCGCACATTTTCCGAGCAGTCAAAGAATTGTTTACCGACATTTTTCAAAATCGTGTGTCAAGCAGACATTTGGCAAATTCATGGTCACCAAGCTGACGTGATTTTAACCAAGCAGATACTGACTGTGGGGTTATTTAAACAATTTAGTGTTTAGAAGACGACCTACAAGAATTAAAAGACACTATTACGGAGCAAATCGGTGCAATTCAACAAGAAATGTAACGAAATGCTGTGTATAATTGGGAGGAAAGGTTGGTAATCTTACAACACCAAAATGGAGGTCATATTGAGCAATTGCCGTTACTAGTTTTGGACATACTACATATATCCCATTTCTTAAGTAATTAGATTTCATTTATAATTTGTTATTAACTTAATTTGTTAAAGTTAAAAAAAATAAAATATGTCCCTTATATTATGATAACGGCATATTATAAAACACTGCAATTATTATTGCACTAATATTTTGAAATTTGGAACAGGTTTTATTAATCGTTGCTAATCGTATTGTTAGTTAACGTAATAGCTATACGAAGTTAATTTGAACTGGAGGAAAAAGATATGCTTACAGACGTGGTCTGCTTTACACGTAATGACGCCATGGCAAATTATACTCAAAATTTGTACATAAAAATTTTAATGAGATACTTTACACACGATCGATTTGTAGACTTCTTTTCGCATATGTTAACGACCTACTTGAACAAGTCAAAAATAATTATTATTTACGGCCTCGAAAGGCATAAGATCAGCTTCGACAAACAATTGTAGATGTGTGGTCACAACTAAAAACTACACAACTAAGCATACACAATCAAATGTGTCAATCATTTGAAGATTATTACAATTTTGGAAGTAACCCTAATACCAGTAATTCGAAATCTGAAAAAGATAAAGATAAATTCTGTGTTTACATACATATGCAAAGTTGCTCTTTGAATCTTTTACAGTTAAACAAAACATTTTTATACAATTTCGCTAAGATTGTCCAACATGTGTATGATTGATTTTGTCACCAAGATTCAGCATTGATTTAGCCAGATGGATATTTCCAGACGCCGCAAATCGATTTATTTGTAACGGTCACAGACACTTTCGAAAATTTATCAAGGACAAAGGAATATAGCCTCATTAAACATCTAAGTCTGTATGTAGATGGCAACATAAGTAAATAAACTGAAAGCTCTTGAAACGAATGGAAAGTATGTCTATATATCCCTATTGAATACCTATTTGCAGAATACGAACGCTTCAACTTAGATATCATTTGCTTAGAAAGTGATAACATTAATATTATTATTATGAACTAAATTGGAAATTTATTATTTTACAGTTTTTTTCTTTGCACTAGTTCAGTGCGCTTTAAATATTTTGAAACAATTACATATTTACAAATTAAGCTACTTAGCAAGTATTTAATTAAAAGTGCAGGAAGTGCTGAGCTATCAACAGTTTATTGCTTGTGCTTATGGTAATGATTTTTCACTCATTTCCATTGCATGTGAGTGCTAAAGGTTCCGAAACCAATTTAGTAGTTGATATGCAACTTAATATTCTTAGATCCACATATTAATTTTGAAGTAAAGATAAATTTTGCTGACACAGCTACAGACTTTTACATTACGTAATTACGTGACTTTAGGCAGGGGGCCATAAAAGAGGCAAGGGAAAACAATATAAAAACTTGCACATAATTTTTCAGAGGTTTGAAACTGGTATAAATATAGAACTTTGAAGAAATTGGCAAGTCCTGCTTCCATAACTTGGAAAGTCTCTTCCAATAACACTCTCAATTTTAATGATGTAATTTTTTAGTATTACTAAGGATCTCTACAAATGTATCTACTGATTGGTAGGCTTCGATTTCTGTTATGTGTATTATATGACATTCAGAGCATGAGGGTTTGAATAATGCGCGGTATAAACGCAGGCAGTTTTTGCAGTATCTAGAGGGACCGAAAAGATTGTATTCAGCAAAAGCAGAATAATACATCCTGTGAACTGTCAGTGAAATCTTATTCTACTATCAACAAAAGACTGCTTACGAAGATTGGTATTTAAATATTGAAGATAATGAGGGGAAAAAATAATGAGGTTGCTACCAGACTTGACACAAAGCAAAGAGTTGATGAAGAATGAGCATGACGCAATTTCTGAAGATAACGATAAAGAAATTAGGGTTTTATGACTAGGACTAAAGCACTGAAACAGTTTGTAACCCAAACTGAAGATGTAAATTTATCTGATGTGGTTATAAAATATTTAACAGACGATACATAAGTAATATGCTTATTTTTATGTACAATAGAATGCTATTTCGCAATAGACTATAAACGATATTAGTAAATGTCTAAAAGCTTCAGAAAGAGAAGCGGAATTTATGCATGCCAACTTGGTCTCCAAGAACTACCTATATCCCTATAAAAAGTAAGAAAGATATGTACAAAATTATCAGGAAGTAGAGATATACATTTGTTTTACATAGGAAAACTTCGCGTTGAGATTGTTAAGAATTAGTGATGTCCAAGTAGACGTTCTTCATGAAAATCAGGACATAGTCAGAGGTAATTCACTAGCAATCAGCAATGCAAATGCGATATCCAAGCAATTGCAAGTGCCGTATACCAGTGTTGGAAAAATTTTACGCAAAACTCTATGTGTCTATATAAACTGAAACTGCTTTATGAATTAAAGGAGGGAGATTTGGCTAGTGGGTACGATTTTTCTTTGCAAGTAATGGCTCAGATGGAAAATGAACCCGAATGGTTATCCCGTGTTTGACTCTGCATGGTGGAGTCAATACCCAAAACTGTTATTTAAAACAATTGACTTTTTTCTAATATAGTCCATTACTGTAGTAGATAATTTTCTCTACAGGGTGTCCCAGCGAGACCGTTCATTAGAAGTTTATGAGGTTCTCACCAAAATATAAATTTGAAAATTCAGAGTTATATACAATTGGTTATGTTCTCTTTGATTAAAATATTTTTAGATTCCTAGCGTTTCCGGTTACACCGGAAGTCGCCATCTACTTTGCTATTTTTAATGGAACATCCTATATATTTGTACATATTTGGATTTACCTATTATTAAGCTTTACAAATATCTTTAATTTTTGCAATTTGACTTGGGCGTTTTGTAGTTATTCGATTTTTTCTAAAAAAAATTGCTATAGCAGACATTTATTTAAAAAATCAGAGAACACTCGGTTTTTCGAATATCGACTTAGGATTCATAATATGCTTAAACAACATGTTGGAGTATGTCTTAGCACCGAGAACGGGTGTCTAAATTGTGTGGTTACCTTACTATGGCACATTAACTTCTCGAAAATTTGAAGAACCATAACTTAATTTTTTCAAATGGCACCCCCATATTTTATTACTTAGTCGTCTTCAGCATCTAATTATACATCTTTTATATTCCACATGTCCTATACCTGAAATTGATAGTTTAGGAGATAATTAGGGGGGATAATTAGGGGAGTTATGTGTGAAGTGTGCACTTTTCAAAAGAAGCTAATATCTCCTTTAAATAAAACAACGATCCTTTGTTATTTTCAACACAGTGCAAGCAGTATTACTTATTATAAAATATTACTTACCAAATTGCTGTTAAATATTACAAAACGATGTATTTGGCATTAATTTTCAAATAATAAAATTTATCCTAGTCTATTTGTAGGTAACTTTGATTTTATCTTTTTTTGCTCAGATTCTTAGTTTTTTTCATAGAGTATTATATAACTCTCCATCACGCAATGCATTATCACAAGCATTTCCTGTCTAGATCCATTTGGATGTAATACGGTGTGGTAGATATATAGAAAACAGTGTCACCGTCAATTATGTGATTTTCTTCTCACACTTTTTAACCTTAGCTTTCTAGAAAGACATCCAAAATAACCCGTTGATTTTCTCATATTAGTGCTGTTATGTGCGAGTAGCAAAATTCGACGCGTAAACTCTTCGGGTTTTTTATAACGACGAACCAGTTTTTCTTCGACAGTAACTCTTAATTTAAACGCCGGTAACAAGGCTAAGTAGAAACAAATGACTGTGGTTGTACATACACGAGGTGTGATTTGTTCCTCGTTGTCTGCATAGTTCCTTGTTTTAGGGAGACGGCGAAAAAAATTAGGAAGACCCACTGGTCAGTTTTTGTAACAGTTATAATCTTATGATTACTGTGACCTAACTTATGGGTTTGAATTTTTTTACGAAACTTCGCATATTGTACTAAATACTTTAGATTCATTTTGTATTAACGCCTTATGTATATATTCTATGTGTGTAGTAGTTATTTGTGGGTTATGTAAATGTTACATACAGTGGGTGTAGATTGGTTTATAATTCTTCAACTATGCATACAACATTTTCAACCATATAAATATAGTGTTTTGTTATATTAGTACGATATATTGTTTTGAATATTCTACTCATTTGAATTGACTTGTGGGAGCTGATGGACAGGGAATTAGTAATGGTATTTTGTAACAAAAATATATGTATGTTTCCGTTGCAAAATGCGTGCTTTGACAACTTTGACACTTACATACATATGTATCTGACCTTGGACTTCTAACCACACTATGTAATTACATACTATGTTGTTTCGTATAATTGGAAACCGGACTAGGTATGATAATGATGTTAGGTGTGAAAGTAATTTATGCCGGTTTCTTCAACTTTGTTCTAGTAATACGACGGCGACCTGAAATGTTTCCGGAATCGGCAAGAGATGGCGAAGGTGAATTCGTTGGTCACGAAGGGCAACCTCTTTTATGGCAACTGTCAAAATTTTAGACGTCTACGGTCAGTAGTTGTTAAAGAGTGTGCTTTGTGTAGCAAGTCAGGCAGTTTTGCAAAAATGGATAAAATCGAATTTCGTGCAGTGATGAAATATTTCTGGACGACTAGGAAAACGGCTAGAAAAATATTTCAAAATATTTTGCTAGAGCTTCATGGTGCTTCTACTTCATCATTTTCGACCATTAGCTTCTGGGTGAGCAAATGACTGCTACCAATGATAAAACGGGCGACAAGGCTCATGATGTCGTGTTAGCCGATCGCCGATTGAAGTAGAAACAGATAGCAGAGACAACAGGCATCTCTGAAGAACGCGTTGGTCAAATCCTACACGAAATTTTGTAACCGTCGATGAGTCGCCTCCAGGATACCAATATTCGGCGAGGCGAAATATCTGGGTGTAATCTTGGACGCCAAATTGACGCATAAATCGCACCTGGAACATGTGACAAACACAGCGATGAGATCGTTCTGGGCCTGCAGAGCAGTGTTTGGTAAAACGTGGGGGCTGAAACCTGAAATGGTATATTGGCTGTACACGAAGGTCAGAACACCCTCCATAACTTACGCTTCACTGGTCTGGTGGCACAAAGCTAGTCTGGGGTGTGCGGTAAGTACCCTGAACAGAGTTCACAGGATTGCTTGCTTGGGCATCACGGGGGCCATGTCTTCGACGCCGACGGCAGTCATGGAGGCCATACTTGGTCTCCCTCCGCTGCACCTGGCGTTGTGGTCTGTGGCTGCCCTGGTGACCTACAGGTTAAAATGTAGTGGATGCAAAGGCCTCACTGGTAGAACCGGTCACCATACTAGAATCTTCACTTACATCGAAAATTCGGGACCACTGTCCGTTAGGCCGGACAGGATCCCGCCCATCAAAGTAGGTATCCCCACCAGGAAGACTGCTATCACCGACAGCCGCAAACATAAGCAAGAGCTTCAACGTTGGCTTGTAGATGCGTCCAAAACACCAAATGGCACGGGCATTGGAATCTGGAAGGACGGGGAGCCACATGGTTAATTCATCAGCCTGCGGTCCTCCCCTTCCGTTTTCCATGCCGAAATTATACCCATTCAGACGTGCGCGGCAGGAATTCTAACCTCCTCTCATGGGAATGAAGTGGTGGAAATTTTATCGGACAGCCAGGGTGCCCTCCAGGCCCTACAACCTGTTAAGTTTGATTCTGAGGTAGTTTTAAACTGCTACAGGTAGCTGAAACAGCTGGCGGAACTTCACAGCGTTACGTTGAGATGAGTACCGGGCCACTCCGTGATCAGGGAGAATGAAATCGCTGACGGGTTAGCCAGAGCAGCCAGTGAACGACTACACATTGGTCCAGAACCGACGTGTAGGAGTTCCTATGGTTGCGGCAAGGCTTTTCTCAGAACTCAGCTCGCTACCAGACAGCGGTGCCATTGGAGGGGAGTCACTGGAATGAGACACTGCAAAATCCTGGGTGTTCATCAGCACGAGGACAGGCTCCGTAAAGCCGTCTCTATGAGCAGAAATCAATGTTTAATGAACCTATTTAATACCTAAATATTGGGTCTGACTTTGTCAAGCCCATTTTTATGTTTCCCAACATCAATAATTTTTTATAGCGTGTGTTATTTAATGTAAACAACTTGCCCAACATAAATGTAAACTTCAAACTTAGCTTACTACTACATTCCAAACAGCTCTATTCAGATATATTTTATTTTATGTTGTACATGGCAGAACAAGTTGTTTTAACCAATAGTACTAAAATTAAATGTTAATACTCGTTTGCAATATTCACATTTCTATTCTTTCAGTATTTTTGTACTAATCCACACACAGTTTAGATTAAATTACTACCGAGATGCCGCAAATGATTGCTCTTAATCACTGCGACCAATGAGATCTATTGTGAATACGTTTAATTATTTAATCATTTCCAAACTATTGAAGCAGTTTAGGATCTTCTTGGGAGTTATGGTTCTGAGATAGACCGCTTCTGAGTACGTCTGTTCTACATGGTGGTGCCTGTAGCGGATTACTGCCGCACAGTCAGGTATGATGTGCTCCACTGTTTCAATGTGTTCGGAACAAAAATCAGCGACCTTGCTCATCTTCTTGAGGTGTTACTTCGGAGGCCATAGTGAGTGAATAAGGTCGCAATGCTGCTAAGTTTTATTTTGTTGAGATTGAGAGATTTAGCAATAGTGACTGAAAAAGTGATAAATTTGTTTGATTGTCTCAATTTTGGAATGTTGAACTAGTGTGTTGATGTGGTAGATTTTGATCGGTTAGAAACGAGATCTTATTGATATACTTTGGTAAGACTTCAGAATGGCTCTGGTCCAATGAATCGGAATTGCGCACTTTTTTTACAAGACCATGGACAGTTTTGTTACCCTCATATCGCCAATGGCCTGGTACTCACATCAGAGTAATTGTGTTTCTTATGACAGGGCTTTGAGGGTGACTATACCAAGTTAGACCCATTCCCATATCTGTTTTGTTAGCAGATATTTATTAAATTACCAAATACCACGCCAAACTTAAAAACTGACACATTTTCAATTTACTAGAGTGAGTGTTTGCAAAGGACAGATATAGACAATTTCCGATAAACCCTGCATTGATTTAATAGGATAGAATCCCATGGATATTGAAAGTATGACAGTGTTCATTAGGTAGTGCCATTGTAAGAAATTAAATAATTATGAAAATTAGATATACTTATGTACAAATTTTACATTTAAAATTTAGAGTAACATCATTGGCGTTTACACAATATGTGTGTAAATGGCAATAACTATTAGTAGATGTTTAGGTTTAAATCTCGGTTTCAGTAGTAGAAGTGGAAGAAGAGTAATATATTATATGTCATACAAATATATAGAAAACTATTGTTTCATATTAATAGTTTGCAAGAGAGGTGACAGATAGCACGACTTTAATAATATTTTCTACGAAAACATCTGAAGTTCATGCAACGAATTTGCTCGAAATCAATCCATTTACGTAACATGTGCTTAATCACCGTATAGTTTTGAATAATTTATTTGTATTTTTTGTGCGAGTTCTGCATGAAACCCCATTGGTAGACAGGCACGCGCTAAGGGGCGTTTAAAGATACCTGGGTAGGGGATGCGGTGCTTTTATAAAGGCCCAACAGGTAGTTCTTCCCTCATATTCGCTCCAAATACGGTTCGATATACATACATTCAGTTTTTGCACGTTAAACAAGAAGTATATAGATATATACGCGGTGTGTTTAAAAATCGTAGTCGGCGTACAAAAATGGAAACATCAGAGCCCTACAGTTATGTGTATATGTTGTCATCTTCACAAACTTCTGCTTGTGAATGGAATAGTTGTTCGCCTGGCAGTAATTCCGATAGCCAAACCGAAGATTTCAGTGGTTTAAATACTTCTGATAATAGAGCTAAGACTAGAGTCACGTCATTGATATTAAGGAAGCGACGATTAGCCGCAAATGCTCGAGAAAGAAGACGAATGCAAAATTTAAATCAAGCTTTTGATCGGTTGAGAACGTTCCTTCCTCAGTTGGGACAAGATCGGCAGTTATCTAAGTATGAAACGTTGCAGATGGCTCAAACCTACATACTAGCACTCTATGATTTGCTAGATCAACGCTCTTGAACTTGTATTTTAAAAGGTTACCTTTTTCACAGTTTGTATGCCAAAGTTTTTAATATTAATGTTACTTTAATTTAATTTTATGCCATTATGTTTCATTAAATTTTGTTTCTTTGTATATTTTGTAAATATTTCCACTGTTAATTAGTTGTAAGTTATTGTAAGATGATCTGCCAAATCAGTATTAATTGTTTAAACTAAAGCTACCAGATTGTGAATGCTTAGTATTATACATGAACAGTATTGATTAAAATTAAACGTTAAGGAAGTAACAATGTTGTTTTATTTATA
>ML217562.1:0-12234 GCA_004785975.1 Popillia japonica
TACTGTTGCAACAAAGCTTAAGTCACTTCTGAGTTTGGTGTTAGGAAACGTTCCTATTGGAACCGGCATAAGACACTGCAAAAGCTAGCGGTAGTCATTCATAAAACAAAAGACTGCGTCAGATGGTCTTAATGGGCATGATCGGGATGAGATGTTTATACCATAAATAAGTATATCCATTGCAAAAGTTGAGCAACCTTTTCTTTGGATGTAGAAACTGTGATAACGTGGCAGATGCTCCTGTGCAATTTCCTGTCGACTGCTTAGCAGCGGATAGAAGAGTGGAGGAACTACTTTGGCGCCAACTAATTAGACTAGAACCCAAATTGGACCCAGCGCCCTAAAACATCATTAGCGTACAATAGCTCTTTTAGAAGAGCAGCTTCTCGTGGGATACCTGCCCACAAAGAAACACAAAAGTAATGAAGACCTACTAAACCTGCAGAAGAATGTTTGGCAAACAGTGGAGAAAGAAACCTGTAGTTATGTACTGTATGTGTAGTAGGTTGTATTATCTATTACATCTGATGTACCTATTGGTCCATGGGCATAAAGCCAGATTAGATTAGATTTTGCAAGATATGCTTTTAAGAGCTTTTAGATTAATGGTTGCTTTTCAATAGAGTGTTATCCTCCCTACACAGCTGCAGCAATGAAAAGTTGTATTGGGCTTCTTGTGCAGCAGTTGAGGTTGTGGTCAGAAGTAATTGTACGGAACTATAGAGCTAAACGTAGTGGGCCCAATATTATATTATGACCTCTTCGATTACGTAGAATGGACGGCATCATTGGCCATAACAGCGAATAAGATCCCACCAGTTTTACTACGAAATACAATCGAAACTGTTCCACCAGTCTTGCAAGCATCTACATCCGCAAATCGAGGCAAAAAAATCTGAAATCTGGATAGGTGAAAAACCAAAGTCTTCCCTCCTGTTGAGAAAACTAAAACGCTAAGAAGGTACGACAGGTCTTCTGGCCAGTCTAAATTCGCCCATGCAGGAAGAAAAACTAATTAGAGTAACTGGCGCAAAAATAGCCACGCCACATAAATTGGCAATGATTGGAAACTCATTGGAAGACTAAAAAGAGTCACTTGCGCTATCATAAGAAAGTGGTTTCTTGTCGTAAAGACTGCTAAAAGGTGCTTAATCCTTGAAAATGTACCTGTACATAAGTAAATTAGTACACAATGTTTAGGTTTAATTATCACTAATAGTAAATAAACAATAAGACAACGAGTTCATTCAATTAGCTTTTCAAGAAAATACAATCTCTATTCCCTAAATTTTAACGTAATAAATGGGAAACACCTTAATGATCATTTAATTACAAAATTCCGTCAGCGATGTGTACGTCCTCTGGGTAAAATTTACATAATTTAGGGAAATTTAATCCTAGCCTTTAAACTTCTTTAAAATATGATACGAGTTTATCTTGTCAGGATTACCTGTATTTTAAATTAAAAAAAGAGGAGAACTACAGGAGGTTAATGTTGTGATGTAATTAATAGGTAGTAACAATATCAAGCTTGAATGATGTTGCAAAAGTTAATTATATTGCTACTATGCTATCTATCTCTAGTCATAAAGTTAATTCTACGACAACGTTATTAGACTTATATTGAGAAAACAGTTTTCTTTGTTATTATAATGTGAATGATGCAGCGATATGTATATAAAGCGTTATTTTGTAATTGGCGATTCTTCCAAAATTAATTAAATAGTCCTTGATCCACAAGAAAATATGAAAAATTAACAGGAAAATTGTTTTATTACAGTAAATTGAGTACAGAATTGTACTTCTAACAATAGAAGTATGTTTCACACGGCTTCTTAGAATTAAATTAAAACGTTTTATACAGTAGGTGCTGATAATTTAAAGGGTACATAAAATTACAACAACAGAAGGATGCGTAGGAGTTTGCAGAGTGCTGCTTAACTGTATTGAAAACTGCTTTCGCGGAACTTTGGCGAAGATAAGTTTGTATAAATCTGTCCGGTTAAAAGATTATCTATCAGGGAAACGCTCTGATAAGTCTTTTTCCATTTCCACCAACACAAATGTCTTTCTCTCTCGTCGTCCTGTTTATCTTTCCACTAAATTCCTTTCTAGTATATCACTTGAAATCTCTTATAAATGACAAGATATTTATGTTAATACAGTAAAACCTGTGTTAACGGCCACCTTTATAAAACGGCTACCTGTGATAACGGCCAGATTTAACATTGCAAAAATCTACAATAGCAGTCTTTCCATATATACAAACCTTGCAATAACGGCCGCCTTTACAAAGCGGCATTGGCCAGACGATCCCAATATTTTATGGCATAAAAGCAATAACATTTACCTCTCAATAACGGTCGTCGTCCGTATCGAACATTTTAAAACTCACGTATTTGTTGTTCAGTCTAAAGAAGGTGCCAGAATTTACTTGTAAGGGTTTATTGTTAGTTATAATGAAACACGATAGAATTATATTACAACAGCAGCCGATTGTAGCAGTTTCCGAAAACGCCTGCTCAATCGATCAGTTTAAGTTGATCGTTGTGTTCGTGAGGTGTTTGCATATGTCGCTAAATAGAAAACGTTCGTCACTGAAAGACAAAATTCATGTCATCGATAAGAGTGAAAAGTATAATTTAAGTTCGCGGAAGATAGCCGAATAATTCGGAGTGGAAAAACTCAAATTATCGATATCCTAAAAAGCAAAAGTGATATTAAAAGGATGTATGAAGAAGGTATTAATTCGATCAGAAACGGAAATTCCCCAAAACGGGTGGAGTAGCAGTGGATCAAGTTGTGTATAAGTCGTTCTGCATGGCTAGAAATAAAAACAGTCCCATATCTGGATCATTGATTAAATAAAAGGCGCTAGAGACAGCAAGAAATTTAAATATCGAGAATTTTGATGCGTTAAAAGGTTGGTTGGAGTGTTTCTGTCGAAGGCACAATATCACTTTTAAGTCAATTTGTGGTGAGTCCGCTGAAGTATATTTGGAAGATGGATTTTAAAGATTAATTTTAAAGAATTATTCCCCGAAGGATATATTTAATGTTCACGAAACAGGTCTGTATTATCGCGCCATGCCAAATAAAACTTTTGCATTAAAATACGATAAATGCAATGGCAAAAAATTAGCAAAACAACGGTTAACTATTTTATTCTGCGTAAATATGGAGGGCGACAAAGAAAACCCTTTAGGTATTGGAAAAAGTACAAATCCTCGGTGTTCTAAGGTAAATCATATCGACAAATTACCTTTAGATTGAGTACATAACAAAAAGGCTTGGATGGCATCAGATCTTATGACAAAATGACTATATCAGTTTGACATGAAAATGAAAAATCAAAATCGAAAGCTGCTTCTATTTCTGCATAATGCAACTTCACATCCTAAAGTTTCGCTAAAACGATCAAATTGATTTTGTTGCCTCCAAACACTGTCGTATTGTCAGCCGTTAGATCAAGGCATAATTCACAATTTTAAGATGATATGCCGCTGTTTTTTTTTATCAAGACTATTAACGTTCGTTGAGAGTGATTGTGACTTTGAAGATTCGGAAAAGAGTATAAATCTCACAAGTGCGATAATATGGATTGCAGCCGCATGGAAACAGGTTCCTCAATCTACCATTACAAACTGTTTTTCCAAAGCTGAATTCGCAGAAGTAGTTCAATCTAATTAAGATTTTTACGAGGAGGAAGAAATACCCATTGCTAAGCTATTTGAAAAAGTCGGCAGTGCAATGGCAAGTTTACACGATTTTCCTTCCATTGACAATGATGAACCTACCGAGAATCCTGACTTTAACATTAGCAGAAATTGTTGAAGAACTAAGCAAAATGATGATGATTCCGATAACAACGAGATAGAAGAGTTTGAAGATCCAAAATCAACTTTGTCAAATATGGGCGAAGTGTGCGAATGATTAAGAGAAATACAGAGTTACTTCCTGTGTAACAATAATGGTGACATGGTTATAGACATTTAAAAAATTTTACACAAATGTGAAAGTGAAATGTATAAATCTAAGTTAAAAAAAACAAACAAATATTGAAGCATTTTTTGTCAAAAAATAAAAGCAATCTATGTAAACGTATACTATACTTATATATATATATGTACATATGTATTTCCAGTGAACGCAAAACAAAATGTATACACATTTAGTTCACTTATGTATGTGTCTCTGTATTCTCCATTTTAAGTTTAAATAACATCATTTAAAATAATGTCTAAATGAATTTTATTTCTAAAAGAAAAATAATAGCTATCATGTGAAAATATTTGCTTAGAATTTGGCGTGAGTAATATCCATCACCTATCTTTTGCGGCCACCTTTGAATAACGGCCAACAGTTTTGATTTTTTTAGTGGCCGCTATTCAGAGGTTTTACTGTAATAAAATGAGTATCTGGCAAGTTTACACATTCCTTAACTTCTGATAAAATGCAGCGCCCAATTCCTGAACGAGCAGAAATAAATCTCGAGAACTTACACCAGCTTTGTTAGCTACCTTTCGAAATATTTCACAACACATGACTGGAGTTACTCATTTTTAATTAAAGTGCTTGCTTTCGGATATAAAATTTGATTATTTCAAATATTCACGACATTCGCGAATAACGGTACGGCAACGTAACCATTAAACAGATGTAAGTTTACGTTTAGGATGATAAAACAGCAAAGAAAAAACTAATTAATGAAGAAATATACCATTAAAGATATAAAGGTTAAAAGTAAATTTACTTTATTAAATTCTTTAGGGAAGAATTTCATAAAGCTGTCTGTACGAGAAAAGCGCTGAAATATGTCCTGCGGACATTGTAAGATAACTCGCGTACATTAAAATGGATTTTTCTTGAACACACTTCCGTTCTTCTAAATGCGGTTATTGCGTGCTTTTGTGTCTGTGTTGAAGACTACATTTATACTTTTCTGTACATCATAGATTAAGGACAACTGTCTATTACTACGAGTGACAGTGTGCTTGAAAATACATTAGCGGCAAGTATGTAAATACATTATCAATTATTTATATATTATTACTTGTTCTACTCGTGTAATATTATGTTTTATAGTAGAAATTCCACTCAATCATTTCGGAAGCGTCATTGAAAAAGTATTAAACGAAGTCCAATTGAGGTAGGCTACCCAATATTTTGGACACAAATATGTGGTAATTGGGTGGCACAAATTTATTACACTTCTTACTATTTTGAAAAAAAAATTGTCGAAAATATGTAATGCAAGAAGTGATGTAATGTATTGGATGTAATGTATTGGAAAGACTCCAATGATAAATACCGCATAAGAATTAACGTCAAAAGATCAATTTTAGCCAGATGTCTGTCACACAAGGGTCATGCCTTAATCCTATCCTATTTAATATCTACACTTACGATTTGCATAGCGTTCTCACTACTCCAGTTAGTAGAGGTTATGTATTTTTCCCGTAAAAGGAATACGCCCACAGAAAAAAATGCTTTGGAAATCTATACTTTTCTATTCAAAAATATGTGAATAACTTGCACACAATTTTGAACAAACTAATTTACTCACTTTGGGCCTTACTAAGAAGTATTGGGAAACGAATTTGATTTTCGTATTTATAAGGCACTAGAGGGTGTGTTGCCGCATTCAGCATATAATCAAAAAATACAGGTTCGATTTCCACCTTATACTGGGCAGCCAGAACATGATAAATGCTTGGCTACATCGATTATACGAAGTCATAACTTCGAGATCTTTGATTATATTCACGGACAGTTCCAGAGTTGCATTCGACTGTGGAAGCGCTTTTTATGTTTACAGCACTTAGCATGAGTGAGTATTTCTTTTAAATTGGACTCCGAGGCAAATGTTTTTATGAGTGAAGCAATTGCAATTCCTGAAGCATTATCATATGCTAATAACAGCAAATGTGAAAAGGTTATTATAATGGCAGTAGTGTGCTAAAAGCTATTCATCTTCGAAAGCGTATTTCTAAATTAAATCAAACAAATGATCAATTTCATTTAGTTCACTTTTCATATCACACTAGTAAAGTAAGCAAGTAGAGAATTGTCTCTTTATAAGACTTAGCGTCCTTGAGAGCGGCTCCATTATGTAACTGTGCGCTGTGCAGTTCTCTGTGCCCAACATTAGAAACCTTGCCCTTGCCAGGCCTTCTCAATGGCACGGCACATGGACTGGTGTTTCTTCTTCCTCATTGCAGAATCTGCAGGTCGCATCTTCCGCTCGGCCTATGTTGTACATATGCCTATTTAGTCTACAGTAACCTGTCAAAAGACCTACTATCATTTTGACGGTGTTCCTGTCTTTACCCTGCAGGTCTCTAGCGAATTTAAGCTTCTGTTCCTTTAGGAACCCTTTTGCCTGTCTTTACCTTGGTGATCTTTCCCACCATTCCGTGGACTTGTTACGGCATCCAATCGTTGATGGATCTCTGTAATTTGGTAGTGCCGAAGGATGGGCCAGGCCCAACGAATTGCCTTGACGAACCTTGTCTGGCCAGATCGTCTGCCGTCTCATTTCCCTTCACGTCCTTGTGACTGGGTACCCAGGCCAAAGTTAGTTTCCTTTGGGAACCCACAGCATTTAAGGCATTTACGCGGTCCCAAACCAGTTTGGAGTCAACGCTTGCTGAACTAATCGTTCGGTCCATCTTTCTACTTCTCTAACGTAATACTGAATTGCTGCTACCTCAGCTTGAAAGAGAAGGATTATATCTAATCTTCCCAGTGAAGAAATTCCATAAAATTCGATTACACTACAAAGCTATTTAGTAATTCTTTCTGCACACGCTTACGAGATCATGTATACGAAAAAGAAGTAGAGATTGCAAATCTAGCCCTGGAGGAAACAGCAAAAGAACCGATAATTGATTTTATATGTGGTGATTTATTGGTATTGTGTAGAAAAGATTACTACAGGTGCAGAAATGGATAAAATATTGCAAGCGGTCATGGTACTTATTAGGTTTGGATGGTCAAATAAGTTGACAAATGAATATAATTTGCACCTTTCTCTAATGAGAATATGAATTAGATTTTGAAGAAAAAAAATTGTTGAAAGGAAAAAGAAAAGTAATTTGAGACAGTTATAGGCCAGCAGTACTGCTACTATTATACAATTAATATCAGTGTCTGGTAATATTATTGGCGGCTAAATTTCAACAAGGGTAAAATATTTGAAAAAAAGATCAAATTATGTATGTGGCTGTTACCAAAAAAACTGGCAGCGATCTATATCAATTTGTGAAGACTTATCGGTACGACTATAAAACTGATTGAGACAGCTTTGGATCACACTTAATAATAAGGAATTCTGCAGGCTTTTAATATCTTATGAGACACACAAATTCATTCATCATCGAATGATGAAGGAGAATGAGTGGCCAGTGCGTAAAATAGTATTTGGAGAAGTTATCACAAGATACCAAAGAAAGATAGTTGACATCAAAGCACTAGATTCAATTTTGTTTGTTTGATATAGGTAAAAGTATTCATTGCCATTCCCGGTGCAGAAGTAAAACACTTTTGCCAACACAACCACCAACGCGTCTCAATAGGATAATTATCATTATGAAGGCGATAATACATAAAACTGTGGGCACATATTATTAGCAGATGCAGAAGAACCATTGGCAGAATTTAGATTTTGTAAATTACTAAACAAATATCAGTGATGGGGGTTCAGTGTGTGACTGCAAAAATCACTTTAGGCGGGCCAAAACAATGAAATAATTTTTAAGTATTTGAGACCATCAGATTTCTGTCTACAAGGAATCATCAATGTCCTTTCAAATATTGAACTCTATCTTCATGCTTTTTATCTCTCTAACTTGTATTGTACTAATTTTAATATTATTTCTGTGTAACCTAACCCAATAGGTTACACACTTTGGTTAGTACTAACTCTACTATTCTGACAGAAGTAAGACTAAAATTAGCAATGCAAGCCAAAAGTATTCAATTGTGAAATTTTGACCAATTTCAGGAACCATAACATGTGACAATGAAAATAGAGCTTCCATTTCATTTTTACTATTTTGAGTGCTCCTAAATCACTGTTTCAAGGCTATTTTCAAAAAAAACAGTGGGTGGTCGTTGCTTTTGTGATTAGTAGCTTTGCTTTTTTTTATTTTTTCATTTATTCTATTGAATAAATAGTTAAAAGCATTCATGGACTCTGCCGAAAATTTATGGATAGGTCTTCCGTGTTTTCGTTTACAATAACTTTGTTTCTTCTTTATTATTATTTATGTAAGAAAGGAACAATGCACATCAACAGCTTTGCTTCACTGCTATTTTTGCTGCTATTATTTTCATCAACAATTTCACACAATTCAGCCGCCTAACATGGCTTAACATTTCATATGAGCGGTGATTGAGAGACTCATGATACAAGTTATTGCTGTAATAGAAATGGTTCCTGTACGTTTATTATAGGTATCTTTGTTTTCTTTTTTGGCAAGTGGTGGTAAAGATATCTGGAACATCTGGGAAAGTTTCTGGCGGTGATCTATTGCATACCAATTCTGATATTACTTAATTTAAGAGTATTTATAAACCAGTTGCATATATCAAAAGAAAACACCATACAAGCACTGAAACGGAAAAATGGTATGGTTTAAAATTCTAATTTTCTGAAAATACCTAACAAGGGAAGATTCTGAACCCAGAAATTCCAAAACAAGAAAATGAAATTGGGGATATATAGAGCAGACCTAGGCATGTTACATGCAGTTTTCTTTTGTGCTGACATTCACATTTAAGGCGTGAAAACCACCATCGAAAATTAGCGGATTTTCAGTTTTCTGATGGAAGGTAGGTTTAAATGCAATAGTTGCAGAATATATCGTCTTTCAAAATGCCTGACTACCATATATAATCATGCGTTCCGTTGAATCATGGACTTATACTGCAGCTGTTAATTTGTATGACTTTTGAGCCTGCTTAACATCATATAGGGTGTTCTAATATACAAGGTGTTTCAAAAGTAAAAGTTAACATATCCGTGGTTTTATCTAACAGAACTTCATATAATATGTTATAATATATATGTATATATATAATTGAATACTTATTGCAAGGAATGGTGTCAGTCCCGTAAGTTTTAGGGAACTTTAAGGCATCTCGGCATTGGGTCTAGAATTTTAAGAAAGTATATAGAATAGTCTCAAGAAAAATAAATAAATTTATAACGCGATCATATAGTACAGACTCCGAAAACCCAATGAAATTGCTTCAACATTTATTAACAGTGCAAAAGATCACATACAAGTCCAAGTAGATACCTAATACATTCAAGGCCGATGAAAGTGGTTTTAACCTAGAGCTTCATTCTGGTCGCACTTTAGCTGTGCAAGGTTCAAAAAGTGTTACAGCAGTTGTACAGTCTATATCTGCAACAACACATCGTTGTACCATACTTCCCACAGTATCCGCTTCTCGAAAACTTCTGTTCCCTCTATTTGTTGTTTTGAGAGAACAAAGTGGTAGTTAGTGTCCGCGTGTAACAGAATCTTTGTTTTAGTCATAGCATGGTTATGTAAGGTTGCAATTTCGGCAAAATTAACAAAAGAACTGATTCATTAGTAGCTCACTCGTGTATATTTGCCAAACGTGGGAGAGCGTGTTATTCTTGGACTTTTGGATCGGTCATCGTCCTGCTACATTGCAAAAAAGTGTACCATCAAACAACATGTTGACATATGACGATACCGGAAAAAAAACTACGGCAATGATATAACCACTAGATGCATATGGTTTCAACTTTCGGCCCCAAAATATCACGATGTATTTTCTTATGCTTGGTATAAAAGCGGATACATTGATCAAAAACCGAATAAGTTCGAAAATCCGGTAGGTTTTGCTATTAGGCAACATGACTTTATACATCTTGCTAGCTGTTCCACATGCGATGCCCAGGACATCATACGATGTGCGTGGTGCAACGAATTTCTATGTTTTAAACATTTCTTTGCAGAATTTCATCTCCACAGAAGAAAATTATTCAAAAGCCAGTCTTTCACTACGTACCCAGTAGTATATATCTTATACTTTATAACTAATCACATATAAATTATCTTCCTGAAACTGAAAATCCGCTCATTTTAGAGGGGAGTTTTCACCCCTTAAAAGTGAATGTCGGCACAAAGAAAAGTTTCAAATTTTTTTTGAATTTCCGGGTTGGGGATCTTCCCTTGTAAGTTTAAATCGTCAATATCTTGTATTAAAAATACAGCTTGTATTAAAGTTACACAAAACCTATCATGTTGTAGTTTCTCGTCGTGTATACACGATCACAGAGTATTATTTTCAATTAGGACCGGAATTGCTCGTTCGATGTGGGAAGCAGCGTTCATTAAACTAATGTTACTGTTGCAGAATGTACAAACGTTAACTGGTATCGTTTAGTAATTTTATATTAAGGTAATGGTTATGTGACATGGCAATTCCGCGATATTAGAATTAAATTGGTAGCACTGAATTTACAGACGTTCTCTCGCAATTGTGCCGTCTTCCTTCCACGTGCCGTGAACTGCATACTAATACAGATTCGACATTCGTACACATACTACGGCGTGTAGTAGTATGTACATAGTCGAGAAAGCAGTACATACACGATAGCCATCCGGTTTATATTTACATTTGAATTCCGCTCTCGGCTGAGTGTAGTCCTTCAAAGTCGCTACTTCCCAGCATGAAAGCACGACTGTCATTTCAAGGCTGTATCAGATATCAGTTACAATATCTCTGTGTTGTCTGTTTTCCCTGTTAGCAACGAATCTATTGAGTACTTCTCCTGGCTTCGTATTCAAGAAAGGATTTGCTAGTATATAACCGTGCTTATGTACATATACATATGTATACGTTTCTATTGCAGATAAGTATGGCGATCGTTAGACGTAGTCTTTAAAAGGATAAATTTAGATTAAAATTTCGTTTGCTTGTAAGATATTTTTGATTGTGACTCTTTGATTGCAAATTTTCATCTGACGGTGTTAATTCTGGTCTGTCGAATTAACAGTAGTAATGACTTATTGTAAATGACACCATTCAAGTGTAATGCCATCAGCATGGGGAAGAATTGGACAGAAGCATAAATAAATTAAGCAGAAGAGGAACCAAATTGGAGACTTGCAGAACTCCAGAACTAATGTATTAATAATATGTAATCAAAAAACGTATGATGAAATAGGCTAAGCAAACCTTTATACATATCAGTTACCTCTACGGCTTCCTATAAAAAACGCTCCCATATGTTTAGGCACCTAAAAATATAAAATTCCACTTTGAGGAGTCATCAAGGAGATATATTGCGTACGTCATTGCACTTTCGCGTTTTGTAGAATTCCCTTTATATTCACCGGGCGGATGAATCGAGTAACGAACGTTCCGACAACAAAACCTTCCGTTCGGGGTCATATTGGGCATCAGTTAACCAGCGCTGCCATCACAGCATCCAGGATCTTCCATTTTCCCTTCCGTCTTTGGACCGGTCGTCCGCACCGTATCTCCGAGGAAAGGAGATTTATGTCCGCTGTTTTATATTCATTGTCGTATTCCATTAGGGAAAAATTCCTCGTGGGTAGATAACTCCTGTCGGTGTGTTTCACATTAAGTTTCGCGGAAAATTATTATAAAAAGCGAAAACGCCCAAGCGCTGAGTGGTAGCTAGGTGTAGGGTGTGGGGTTGGGGTGAAGGAAGGCGATGACAATCGCCTCTTCCCCTTGCCGTTTATTCTCTCCGTTGCCAGAGACGTTTCTCTTCCTTAAAATTGGAAAAACTCGTGGAAATTTTTTATATCTCGCATTTAAGCGATTAATTCTTGTGTGATACCATCGCTGAGCGGGTAATCAAATGCGTTCCGTGACGTTCATCCATCGATTCTGAGGAAGGAAGACTTAAAAGGGGAATTATTTCTGTTACCAACTTCGTCTAACTTATAATTGCTGATAATACTGGAGCTTACAGGCGTGTAGTATTTCACGTATACCAACGCTAGTAGAACGTGAACTGGCTGCTTAATCTTTTCATAGGTGCTGCTTTCTAGCGGATATTAATTCAGTCGTATATTAAAAATAGTAAATTCTAAACACTTTTTAAATTTAAAAAGATGGCAATTGTTTTAGAACATCCGGTATGTATCTTTTGAATTTTTTTTACGTAAAAGTAAAGTAAAGTAAAGTAAAGTAAAGTAAAGTAAAGTAAAGTAAAGT